>CM038677.1:228306257-228495243 GCA_021605205.1 Aegilops longissima | reverse complement strand
AAATAGGCTGATCTCAGATATAAGATGAACTTATACCAAGGGAATAATTGATTTTAAAAGAAGCTTCGATGAGAAGATGTACATCGTGTCCATGGGCATGAACACAAAGTTCAAGGTCGACTCCACTTCTCCAATGCACAACCTTCCATTCACTTCTCGCTCAATGAAGTTGTAGTGTTGAAATTTTATCCGCAAAATACCGAGAGTATGACTCGTGAAAACTTTCGAGTTCACATATTAAGGAAGGCATAGATTCAACCCATCGGGCATCTTAGAATCATATACCGTAATCTTTAGAAGTAATTAACTCAAGCTCAAGGCAGAGCATAGTTGAGTAAGCAGAGGATACAATTTACCAAAGGCATTATGTATCGAGGAAAGGCTCACAAGGTTATTGAATATGAAGGCGCTTGTCGATAAAATCCAACAAAGGACCCGTGGTCCACAAGGGATCCGCGGAGCATCGGTACTCAACTAGAGGAAGAAGAATGCAAGGAGATCAGATTATAGAAACAACTGACTAACTCAATTGTCAAATGCAAAGGAATTATGATTTCCAAATCAAGGGATCAGAAGCAATGCTCTGATTAGGGATGGATAAGTTGAATAGCCTTAGGGTACAATCAACGACAATTGGATTGGTCGAGAACCAATTCCTAGTTAAAAGAATGGCAGCTCAAATTGAAAGGTAATTTATAAGGATCAATGATGATTATGCAGTATTCAAAACATATTGAGTCAATAGACTCAAAATGATAATGACAAGGAATGTCAATAAGACTACGAGACTTATGGGATTAACCATAATGCGAGCAAGCAAGAATTTCGAGAGCCAAAGGCTTCAGAGGATTTTCGGAAGATCGAATAGTATTTTGAAGACTTTTGTGAAACTCATGAACAACTGGGATGAGCGGATACCGACAAGTGCGAGGATTTATTTGAAGGGGTATTCATGTGGCAAGGAACTGCTAGGCAGTAGGCACGTAAGTATTCTCGGACAATAGAGAAACTTCGGGTATCTTGTAATAACAAGATCAATGGGGATGATCGAAGAATGGCAAGTGTAAGTAGTTATCCATAAGGATTTATCGGTGGTCGGAATAGCAAAAGTGATGGGCACAAAGTCTCGAGAGAATATCAAAGAGTATCTCCAAATCTTCGGTATGCACGGTGACCATCTCGATCAAGGGCCTCCTAAGAAAGTATTTTCGAGAACCTAAAGTTAGATTTTAGTAAAAATTCGCTTAACCCGAATAGAAGAGAGTTCGATCCCAGTAAGGTCGAGGAGTAAAAGATCCTAATACCACTAAATGGCGACGTGGGCCCATGGGCCGCGCAAAGCCATGTTAGTAAAAGTTTTGTAAAGTCTAGACTGACTTTGCCAAGGAGTGGAAGGGGAGTCCTACATGCAATGGCTCGATACTAACTTGTGACGCCTCGATTCAATCGACACTAATCATGCACGCAAATGTGTACGATCAAGATCGTGGACTCACGGAAGATATCACAACACAACTCTAAAACATAAATAAGTCATACAAGCATCATAATACAAGCTGGGGCCTCGAGGGCTCAATACAAGTGCTCGATTATAGACGAAGTCAGCGAAGCAACAATATCTGAGTACGCATAAGTTAAACAAGTTGCCATAAGATGGCTAGCACAAACCGATACAGATTGAAAGAGGCGCAGCCTCCCGCTCGATCCTCCTAACTACTCCCGGTCATCGCCGGGCTGCACGTAGTAGTAGGCACCTCCGGGTAGTAGTCGCCATCGACGGTATGCTCGCCCCTGGCTCCATCGTCCCCGTCGCAGCAACCGGTAAAGAAAGGGGGAAAAGGGGAACAAGGCAACCGTGAGTACTCATCCAAAGTACTGCAAGCAAGGAGCTACACTACATATGCATGGGTATATGTAAAGGGCCATATCAAGGACCGAATTGCGTAATGCCGTAATAAGAGGGGATATCTAATCCGTCAAGACTACGCTTCGCCAGCCACCGCCTTGCAACATGTAGAAGAGAGAGATCAAGTCCTCCAAGTAGCATCTCCAAGTAGCATCGCATAGCATAATCCTACCCGCGATCCTCCTCGATCCCTCGAGAGAGAGCGACCACCGGGTTGTATCCGCACTTGGAAGGGTGTGTTTTATTAAGTATCCGGTTCTAGTTGTCATAAGGTCAAGGTACAACTCAAGTCGCCATGTTATCAAGATCACCGCTATTCAATAGATTAATCACGCAGGGTGCACCACATAACCCAACACGCTTGATCCCATTTGGCCGACACACTTTTCGGTCATGCCCGCCGCTGAAGATCAACACGCCGCAGCCCCACCTAGGCACAATAGAGAGGCCAAGACGCCGGTTCAAACCTAAGCGCACAGGGTCCGGGCCCATCGCCCAATGCACACCCGCACGCTTATAGGGTGGCCGGAAGCGTAACTAGCACCCTTAATACAAGAGCAGGCTTACATTCCAATCCGCGCGCGCCCGCCGGCCGACGCCATGGCAAGCTTCGCCGATACCACGACGCCGGATACCCATAACTACTCCCACGAGATGGTTAGTGCGATAGACCAAATGGCCGACTCGGATCAAATACCAAGATCTCGTTAAGTTGCAGTTAAGTATCCGCGAACGCCGACCAGGCCAGGCCCACTCTCTCCTAGGTGGTCTCAACCTGCCCTGTCGCCCGCCCAAAGTAACAAATGGGGCCGCTGGAACCCAGCCCACCTCTACTGGATGGAGCCACCGCCCTTTCAAATTTCCATCTCGTAACAAAGATTGGTGTAATGTAATGTGTAAAGTATATAGATATGCCCGTGATCACCTCCCAAGTGATCACAGCCCAAAGAGTATAGCATGGCATTTGACAAGAATGTAGGGCCACCGATGGAACACTAGCATCCTATACTAAGCAAGAGGATAGTGTAAAGGTAACAATAAAGAGTAGCAAGGACAGGTATGCAAAGAAGATAGGATTAATCAGCAGAATATGCTACACTACTCTAATGCAAGCAAAGATAGAGAAGAGTAGGCTATATCCGTGATCAAAGGGGCTTGCCTGGTTGCTCGCAAGAGAAGGGTTCACAACACCGTAGTCGATCGGGCAGCAGCGCATCGGTCTTGAGTCAGCGAAAGAAGAGGGGGAAGAAACAATGAATACAATGCAAACAGATGCATAACGATGCATGACAAAGCAATGTGTGATGCTAGGCGTGCCCTAACGCGGTATGAGGTGATACTGTGAAGGGGGAAACATCCGGAAAGTATTCTTGTTTCACGCTTTCGACAGATGAACCGGAGGGGAAAGTTGCGTTTGCTATGCTATGAATGTGTGGCGTATTTAACGGATCATGATCCGGATTCGCCTCGCTGCTGCTCGAGCAACTTTCATGTACAAAGTTTTTCTATCCGAGCTACGGTTTATGTTATATTAATTTTCAAAGTTTTAAATCACATTTAGAATTATCGAAATTAATTTAATTCAAAATGTTTATGCATCATCATGACATCAGCGTCGGCGCTGACTGCTGACCGTCAAACAGGGCAAGGGGCCCATCTGTCATCGATCTGCTTACCTAATAAGATAATTAAGGCTAATTAATAGTGTTAATTAGATTAACTAATAGGATTAACTAAGTTAATTAATTATCTTAATTAATTAATTATTATTCTTACTATTATTTTATTCTTCTTTATTTTCATTTTTTTAAAGTTCCAGGGAGGTGGGGCCTGCCTGTCATTGGCCCCAGGGGGGCTAGCGGGTTCGGCGGGTTCGGGCGCTGGAGCGGACAACCGCGAGGGGGATAGGGAGCCTCGCCTGTATATGCAGCCGCTGGCGGTGCGGGCTGCTGGCGAAGGCCGCCACGGCCGGCGGCAGCGGCAGCGGAGGGGGGGGCGAGGCCACGACAGGCAATGGGCGCCGGGACCAGGCGCTGACGGGCACGGTGAGCGCGCATCGGGCGCGACCGGAGATGGCGCGGGCATGCACAACGATGGGGACCGGGGCGCACGGTGACGAGGCGAGCCGGGGAAGGCTAGTGCGCGGCCGACGTGGGGAGAGGAGGAGGGAAAGGCGACTGCTCACGGCGGGAGTAGGGTCTCAGGCAGCGGGCTCGGGTGGTCCGACGAGGAGGAGACGAGGAGGAGGACGGCGAGGCGACGACGAGGTCCGACGACGGCGTGGCAGCTCCGGGGCGATGGCGGTGAGGTGTTGTCGTTGGGGATGGCGAGGCTTGGTGGAGCCGTCGAAGGCGAGGCGAGGAGCGGCGAACGGTCGCGGGCGACGGGCCGGGCAAGGCCGGGCAGAGTGGTCGGTGTCGAGGAGGAGCTCGAGGAGGCCGGGCGGCGATAAGCTTCCCATGACGGCGCTGGTGCAGGCGTCCGGGCGGCGTTACACCGACGGGATCCGCACGAGGGGAGGGGGAGGGAGAGAGGCGGCGAGATCGAGGGGAGAGGCGGGCGAGGGATCGGATTCTCCCGATCCAGATCCGCATTTAGGAGGAGGGAGGTGCGAGAGTGAGAGGGGGTGTCGGGGCACTAGGGGTTCGGTCGCCTGTGGCTAAAGGCGCTACTGGGTCGGCCTGTTGGCTCAGAGGCCACCTGGCCGTGGCCCAAAGGGGGGGTTCTTTTCTTTATTTTAGTTAGCTTTTGTTTTACTATTTTTATTCCTCCTTATTATTGATTTCTTCTGTTTTATTTTAGTTACATTTTATTTTAGTTTTAGTAAAATTATCACTAACACCTAAATTGGTACTTTTAAATAAACTATCGCCACATTACTTTTCATCCCAATTAAAATAGTTTAATATTTTATAAAATTCCAAAGGCATTTGTTTTATTATTTAACCCATAGTTTTAATTATTTTGAACACTTAAACATTTTATTAAATTTAGGTTTCTCCACCATTATTACCAGGATTTATTTAAAACATTTACAACATTTTAGTTTTCACTTTTGAAACTTTAACTGCTTGACTTGATCTTAAATTTGAATTTGGATCGGTTTCAACTAACGCGAGATTATCAACAATTATTGAGGTGGCGGCATCATTAGTCGGGATTACTGTAGTCTAATTATCCCAAGGCCACAGCCTCACCACTCAAGTAGCTCCTGTGCATGGCTTCCTTGGGCCACACCAACTATGAGGCCTCTTCATGGCCTGCTCGCCACCTGATGGAGCTCGACCAGCCGCTTCACCTGGTCGCCAAGGGCACTGGTGTCCGCCAAAGATATCGAGACCAGAATACCTTCTCCGCCGAGCCCCTCCTCGGTTCGTAGTAGAACGCGCAAAGATCGGACACATCTGGGCAGATTCGCGAATGCTCCCGGAGAGTCCTGGATTTGGGTAAGTAATGATAATTCACTTTCACGTGCTTGCTTTGTATAAAGAATGCCTTACCGCCGCCATCTTTTCATCGCCCAATTTCCTGGGAGGGCTTTTGGGCTTCGCCTTAGCGGCTTTGGCGCCTCAAGGGCCGAGGCGAGCTCGACTCGAAGTCTTTGAGTCACGCCCAAACTCTCGTGGTTTTTCCACGAGAGCCTGGATCTCTTGCCGACCTCCGCCACTCGTGCCTCCCCGCTTCTCTCGCCGGTAGCCCATGCCGCATTGCTTTGGGCCTTGACACCGCCTTCGTGGTCGCCACCTTGTTCGTGGCCCCCTAATATTCACGCTATTCCTGCCATTTTTGCAACCACATCTTTAAATATCTGATAAGGTATTACTTACCTTCCTTGTCCTCGAGCTGCTTTTTGGCAAGGCCGAGCTCTGCTTCTCCGGCTGCTCGAGGCTCGCTTCAATGCATCAATCTCCGCAGTCAAGGGCAGAGGTCAAGAAATAGAAACTGCATTCCCATATCGACATACTTATGTTAGACTCTCATGATATCTTTTAGATCCCGAGTTCGGCTTTTTCTTTCCTAACACCAAACCGAGCATCGAGGCTACCGCCTATGCAGTAATATTTTACATATCTTAAATACATACCTCAAAGCTCGTTAGAAGGCTGGCACAGTTTTAGTCAGCCCGCTCTGGCAGATCGAATTTCTCGGATCACCACACTCATAACAAAGGCGGTGCCTCGTCGATGGAAGCGCCTAAGCGCCTCCATCAAATTATCCGTGCCTCCGTTGACGGAGGTCACCGCGCCGCAGCCTTGCCCTTCATTTAAGGGGTCGCTTCGCCGGACTCCGAACCACCGGTTCTCGGAGACGGAGTCCGACAGGCCGGACTTAAAGCCCTTCGTGGTTTTATCCCTTTGCGCCGGAGTCCGGAGGTCGCCATGCGCCTCCAGGCCACCTCTCCTCCGGCCGGGTGTAACACCGGATGATTAAGCAACAGAATCACCCTTGCTATCGTGGATTAAACTCACTTTGATTCAACCCGTCTAAATCAAATTCAAAACAAAAGTAAACGATAAAAGATATCAAAAACTAAAACTAAAATGTTCTGGGGTTGTCAAAATAACAAAGCTAATTATGGTGGGATGCACACATTTTGTAAAGTGTTTTGGTATTTTAAATAAACTAAAACAGAAAAGAAGAAAATAAGAAAAGAAAATCAAACAAAAGAGTGGGGGGGGGAAGACCCAACAGCTAACTGGCCAAACCCCCCACCGGCCCGGGCCACCCCATGGTCTGCCCAACCGCCGCCCCCACCCCCATATCCACTTCGCCGGTGGAACCCTAGCCGCCTCTGCCTCACCCCCGATCCCCTTTCTCCTCCCGCCTGATCTAGATCGGGCCGACCGATCCCATGACCACCATGACCACCGCCGCCCGACAAGACCTCCTCCTCCCTCCCGACTGGCAGCACGGGCGCCTGCCCTTTCACTGGAGTCGCCTGCTGTCCCCGACCCCACGCCACCTCACCTGATCCGCCTGCTGCCCCTCACCCCACGCCGCCCACCGATCCGCCTGACGGCCGGCCTCGCCCCGCCTCCTCAACGGTCGCCACTGAAGCCTGAGCCAGCCTCAGAGACCCCACATCCCCACCGTGAGCTCTCCTCTCCCCTAGTTCCCTCCGAATGTCGCTTGGCCTCGCCCTGTCGCAGCCCGCCGCTGTCACTGCTGGCCGCCTGCCACGCCGCCCCCACCTCCTCTCTCTTTCCTCGCTCGAAGCGGGCGCCCCCTCCGCCAGCACCAACTCCCCTCGCTGCAGGATCTCATCGCTGGCACTTCGTGACTAAATGGTCACGGGCCGATCCCGTGAGGCTCGGGCGCCGCGCTTAGCACCCTGCCCTCAGAAGGCTGCTCGACGGAGGTTCAACCTCTCGCCGCCCGGCTGGCTGGCGCTGATCCTGCCGAGCCCGGCCGCCACACCACCACCATCGGACTCCGCCTCCCTCAAGACTCGAACGCGATCGCCACGCCTGCTTGGCCATCGGAGCACGAAGACTGGCGAAGTTCCGGCCCACAAGGAAGCCACCGAGCTAACTCCTGCCTCGCCGACGTGGCATGGCCCGGCCACCGCCTCACATCGACTGTGGGCCCAGCCCCTCGCCACATCATGACTTTGCCTGCCAGGTCGACCGTCCACTCTCTCTGTTTATGACAGTGTGTCCCACTCAGTAACATTTTAAAATAAAAAGAAATGAAAATGAAATTAGTTAAATATAAATATTATAAATAAAGATGAATAAAACTAATTAATTAATTAATTAATTAATTAATTAAGTAATTAATTTAATTAATCTCGTTAATTAAACCTAATGACTAATTAACCTAATTAACTATCGTTAATTAAACTAAACTAGGTTAATTAGTTAACAGAGTATGACCTAATGGGTCCCACATGTCGTGGTTGACTTAGTCAACCTCGTTGATCTGCCGACGCCAAGATGACATCATGCTCGACGCTATAATTCCATTTTTCAATTAATTAATTAATTAATTAAATTCCGTAAATTATTAATATCTTTTAAAATCATATCTTTTAACCGTAACTCGGATTAAAATATTTTCAACATGAAAGTTGCTCGTAACGACGAGACGAATCCGGACACGCGTCCATTCGTCCGCCACACACCCCTAACCTATCGATCCTGCAACTTTTCCTCCGGCCCTTCCGCTCGAAAACCCAAAACACCGGATTACTTTCCTGTTGTTTCCTTAACCAAGACTCTCATACCACGTTAGGGCACGCCTAGCATCGCTTTTGACATATCATGCATCGCTATGCATCTGCTTACTTGGTTTTCATTGTTTCTTCCCTCTTCTCTCCTAGAGACTACGAGACCGACGCTTGTCGCCGCTCGACTACGGTGTTGACGACTCTCTCTTTTGCCAGAGCAACCAGCAAGCCCCCCTTGATCACCAGATATCGCCTACTCTTATCTACACCGCTTGCATTAGAGTAGTATAGCATGTTACCGTTTTGATACTCCTATACCGCTGCATAGCCCGTCCTTGTTACTTCGTTGTTACCTTACCGCAATCCTATATGCTTAGTATAGAATGCTAGTACTTTCATCTGTGGGCCCTACTTTCTTGTCCGTCTCATTGCGTTATATTATCGGGTCGTGATCACCTGGAGTTGATCACGGTATATACTATATACTTATACATGATACATGTGGAGACTAAAGTCGGGTCGGCCGATGGAGCACCATGAGTGGATCTTTGAGGCGGAGCGCAGGCAGGTTGAGACCGCCTAGGAGAGAGGTGGACCTGGCCTGCTTGGCGCTCACGGTTACTTAACACGCTTAACGAGGTCTTGGTATTTGATCTGAGTTGGCTACGAGCTTATACGCACTAACCATCTACGCTGGAGTAGTTATGGGTATCCCGACGCCGTGGTATCACCAAGCACTTCCGACGTCAACGACGAGCGCGCTACCGGATTGGACTCGAACGCCGGCTAGGCTAGGTCTGCTCATCACAGACGCAACGTGCAGGTTTGCTTAGGCGATGGGCCTGCACTTCGCTACGCTTAGGTTTAGACCGCGTGTTGGCCTCTCTCACAGTTTAGGTGGGCTGCGACGTGTTGATCTTCCGCGCCGGGCATGACCCAGAAAGTGTGTCCGCCAAATGGGATCAAGCGGCTGGGTAAGATGGTGCACCGCAGGAAGTTAATCTATTCGGATAGCCGTGATCTTCGTAATGTGACGACTTGGAGTTGTACCTTGAGCTTATGACAACTAGAACCGGATACTTGATAAAACACACCTTCCAAGTGCCGATACAACCGTGGTCGCCTCTCTCGTGAATATGAGGAGGGATCGCTGGCAGGATTATTGCTATGTGATGTTCTTGGAGGACTTCAACCTACCCTCCTCTCACTGCTGCAAGACAGTGTCCGTGTTTAGTCTTCGTTAAGACTAGCTATCCCTCTTATTCTCGCATTCTCGCAGCTCAGTCCACCGATATGGCCTTTACACATATATCCATGCATATGTAGTGTAGCTCCTTGCTTAAGTAGTACTTTTGATGAGTACTCACGGTTGCCTTGTTCCCCCTTTTCCCCTACCTCTACTCGATTGCTGCAACTGCACTATGGAGCCCAGAGCGACGCCACCGCCGATGACGACTACTACTGGAGGTGCCTACTACTACGCAGCCCGGCCGACGACGCACTGTGAGTAGCTTAGGAGGATCCTGCAGGAGGCCCGCTCCTCTTCGATTCAGATCCCAGCTTTGTGCTAGCCTTCTTAAGGCAAACTTGTTTAACTTATGTCCAGACTCAGATATTGTTGCTTCCGCTGACTCGCCTATGATCGAGCACTTGTATTCGAGCCCTCGAGGCCCTCGGCTTGTATTATGATGCTTGTATGACTTATTTTATTTGTAGAGTTGTGTTGTGATATCTTCCGTGAGTCCTCGATCTTGATCGCATACATTATGCGCATGATTAGTGTACGATTGAATCGGGCGCCACAAGTTGGTATCGAGCCGATCGCCTGTAGGAATCCCCTTCCACACCTTGGTCAAGTCGAGTCTAGACATTGCAAAAACTTTTACTAACTTGGCTGTGTGCCTTACGGGCCCACGCCGCCATTGGGTGGTACTAGGATCTTTTACTCCTCGACCTTTACTCGACTCAACTCTTCTACTCGGGATTAAACGATTTTACTAACTAACACTAGGATCCCGTGACCACATTCACCCCAAAGTTGGATATAGCCATAGTTGTTCTTGAAATTGTATTTGAGCAATTTCCACACTATCATTTGACTCCTTTGAAACGTCTTTGTTTTCAGATGGAACCCACGAGGCAGGTCGTGCGCCACACGACGGCCATTGGTGCTCGGGATCACTCATGTGCTAGCCGAGATGATGATCTATCCGGGTTATCGCTGGCACCTTGAGTACACCGCCTATGAGGAGTACCAGGACTATAACCGTGGAGCAGACTCACCATCGCCCACCTCTACTCGGAGTACGAGTCCACTCATCGGCCGCACACCGCACATGGTGTTGGAGTGACTATCGATATGGCAGTCCACGATGCGCTTATGCCGCCTCGACACGCCTTCGCGGCTGAGTATCGAGAGTTGGACACCTCCCCTTCAGCACATTGCTATCGGCTCGATGTTGGTGAGGAGGGTTACTACACCGCTGCCTACTCCATCGTCACCAGAGAGCCCTTCTACCATCGTAACTTTGTTCGCATGCCGATGGGCTGGATCGAGCTAACCGAGTTTTCACACGAAGTTGTACATCACCCGTCAAGACTCTACCGCGGCTCGACGCTGATGCACCCTTTGTCCGATCCGGAGAGCTCGCCGCTCGCGATCTACCCAACCAGACCGTGATGCCCCAGGTGTCGGTTGGCCGACGTGGAGGCTACTCTCCCGCGACTTGGCCCTCTTCTCGCCACCGGACGCCGGATTCAGCACTGAGTATCCGCGCCCCTGTGTCACGGACGTGGAGGACTATCCGCCGCCGCACTATCACTTTCAGCTACAGCCTACCTCCGCAGACTGCTGGGACTGATGTAGACTTGCTTGTTAGTGTTTGATGTATTCGCCATGAGCTCAAGGTGGCCGCCTATGATGTAGTAGTCTATGTAATCGGACTCTATGTATCGAACTCTATGCATGATTCCTTTTGTAAGATATGCCAACTACTATGTAGTTTCTATCGTGCTGCTTTCATTATGCATGTTTCATCATGAATGATTCTTATCCTTGCATAACTTCTCAAATGCTGAACTACCCCGTTATATAATAGCAGGATGGTTAGGCTAGCTGGTCGTGGTCGTGGTGGCAATTTCCCACCACCACCGAGTACATGGCTGGTATGATCCAACAGCTTGAGATGAATCGCCAGCTCATGGAAAACATGATGGCTCGCCTCGCCCCAATATGAACCAAAGACCCAAACGGAACAACTCGCAGGATTTCATACGCTCAACCCGGCGCTGTACCGCAGCTCAACTCAGCCACTGGATGTCGATGATCGGCTCCGTGACATCACCTATGAGATGGAGTCTGCTGATGTAGCCCCCGCCACTATGTCACTTTTGCTTCCTTCTTCCCAAGGGACCCGCAGCTCAATGGTGGGACAGCCACAGCGATTTCGCCAGCTTGGAACACTCATCACCGCCGACTTCCAAGCTGCTTTCCGTGCTCGCTTCATCCTCAAGGGTCATGGACCGAAGAAGCGTGAGTTCCGCAACCTCACCCAAGGCAACAAGATGTTGAAGCTTATCAACGAGAGTTCTTGGACTTGTCTCGCTATGTCAAGAGGACATTGCAACCGATGCACGCAGACAGAGAAGTTCCGTGACGGCCTTCAAGTCGACATCAAGCTCGCACTTCTAGTGCACGACTTTGCTGATTTCGCCACCTTGGTGAACAAAGCTATCAATGTCTAAACTGGTCTGCAGGAATACCAGAGCTCTAATAAAGCGCAACTGCGACACGGGCTCATCTTCGGCCCGCCCTCGCAGGCGCAAGATATGGATTCCCAACAAGATGTACCAGCCGAATGCACTGCTCCAAGGCAGTAGCTATGCTGCACCTCGCCCGCCTACAACTAAGCAGCCTAAGCTTCCAGCTCCACCACCCCAAGCTCCCTGCTCCCACCCCCAATAATGGCTTGTGCTTTAGGTGCGGACAACCAGGCACCGTATAGAGAATGCAACCGTAACTGTAATCACCGGTTCTTCCAGCAGCTGGCCGTGGAAACACCTGCACTCGCAACAACACCGCCAAGTCTTATGGTCAAGCTCTCAGCCAACCACGTTGACCTGAACGAAGCTCAAGACCAGCCTGCCATCGTGATGGGTACACTCGTAAATTCAAGACTCAGATCTGCTTTATTCGATTCAGAGCATCGCATTCATTCATGTCTCAAGACTTTGCATACAAGCACGACATTAAGTGTGAGGAGATGAACTCTTCGGTAGTGGTAAAACCCCTTGGGACAATGTCAAACCTCCATGGTTGGCGCCGACGCCCCTGTGGAAATCAAGGGCTGGAATTCTATGCCTCCCCATTATCCTCAAGACGCCTAACATAGACCTCATTTTGGGATGGATTGGTTGAAAGCGCATCACGGCCAATCGTTTGCCCCACTAAGACCGCCCATCCGCTACACCTTCGATGAAATAGCCACTTACCAAGCTCATCACGGTGCAAATGCCGAGGCAAGGCTCTATGCATTGAATGCCTTGAACGCTGCACCACTCGAGGGTATTGAAAACATTCCCTGCTGCTTGCAATTTCCAAGACGCTCTTTCCTGAAGAACTCCAGGATTCCTCGCTAGAGCTGTCGAATTCGCCATCGACTTGAAACCGTGCACCACTCCTATAGCCAAGCGACCCTACAAGATGCCGCCGCATGAACTCCTTGAGCTAAAGGAGGAAATCGACAAATCTCTTCAAAGTGGTTTCATTCGCCCAAGTTGCTCTCCTTGGGGAGCACCTTCTCTTTGTCAAGAAGAAGGATGGGACAAACCGATTGGTCCAAGACTACCGTCCTATAAATCAAGCTACCATTCGAATAAGTATCCTCTTCCTCGGATCAATGATCTTTATGATCAATTGGCTGGTTCGCCGCTGTTCTCAAACTCGACTTGAGGTTGGGTTACCACCAGATCCGTGTTCGTGAGGAGGATATCCCCAAGACCGCATTCGTGACTCGTTATGGTTCATACGAGTACACCGCCATGTCTTTCGCTTAACCAATGCTCCAGCCACCTTCTCTCGCCGATGAACTATATATTCATGGATTACCTCGACAAGTTCGTCGTGGTTTATCTGGATGATATCCCGATCTTTTCCAAGAATGAAGAAGAACATGCTGAACATCTTCGCCTTGTGCCGGAAAAGCTACGAGAGCATCAACTCTATGCCAAGTTCTCCATATGTGAATTCGGCTTCCCAAGTAACCTATCTGGGCATGTCATCTCTAAGGATGGTATTGCCGCCAACCCCGAAAGAGTTCAGGCTATTCTCGATTGACTCCTCCAAGAACGCATAAGTCGAAGTTTTCGGTCTCGCCACTATTGTCGCCGATTCGCCGAGAACTTCTCCAAGATTGCCGTGCCCCGACTAACCTGCTGTATAAGGGCGCCAAATTCCAATGGATGATAAATGTCGAAAGTTTCCAGCACTCAAGGACAAGTTGACTTCTGCCCAAAGATTAGCTCCTCCCGATACTAAGAAGGACTTCACATTTATCGCGACGCTTCGTCAAGGTTTAGGCGGTGTCCTAATGCAAGAGCGCAAAGTAGTTGCTTATGCCTCTCGACAATTGCGCCTCACGAAGAGAACTACCCAGTTCACGACCTCGAACTTGTTGCTGTCATTCATGCACTAAAGCATGGCGACATTACCTTCTCGGTAATCGCTATGTAGATCTTCACCCACCACCAAAGTCTGAAGTATCTGCTTACTCAGCCAGACCTGAACCTCCGCTGCCAGAGATGGATGGAGACTGCAGACTTTGATTTGGGTATTTCCTATACGCCAGCAAGGCTAATGTAATGGCTGATGCCTTGAGCCGCAAGTCTTATCGCAACCACCTTCGTGTTCACAAAGTTCAGCCTCACTTGTTGAAGAATCGTAAAGCTGAACCTCCATATTGTTCCTCCGGTGCACTTCGCCCTCCTCCGGAGTTCCGCAAGATGAATCTCCGTTGTTCCCTGTGGTTCCTCTATACCTCGGCTGTTGAACCCGATCTCGTGGGCACCATAAAGACAATGCAGGATTTGACTCAAGTCTACAAGATTAAGCAAGACCTCAAAAGGGAAATCCTCATTCTTCACTATTGTCGATGATGGCGCCTTTGTACTTCAAAGGCCGCCTAGTGGTGCCGTAAGAAGGAAAACCTGAATATGACTCGAAGGTTATGAAAGAAGCTCATGATACGCTCTATGTATCCATCCCGGCAGTACAAAGATGTATCAAGACATTCGCCGAGATTCTCGTGGTCTAATATGAAGCAAGACATTGCTCGCTATGTTGTTGAGTGTGACGCTTGCCGTCAGATCAAAGCAGTAACATCAAAGGCCCGCTGAACTCGCAACCTATCTCTATTCCTGAATGGAAATGGGACCATGTTGAAATGGACTTCCACCGGATTTCCCAAATCGCAGAAAGGTAATGATGCTATTCTTGTCGCCATTGACCGCTTTCTAAAGTTGCTCATTTTCCGCGGTCAAAGAGACGATCACCGCTAGTCAGCTTGCAACTCTCTATATGTCCGTAATTGTTTCACTTCACGGTATCCCATTGGTTATCGCTCGACCGTGGCAGCTTATTCACTTCAAGATTCGGGCAAGTTTTCAAGAAGCTATGGGGACTCATTTATCTTTCAAGATCGCGCTTCATCCGCAGCCTCAAGGGCAAGTTGAACGTGTCAACCAAATTCTCAAGACATGCTTCGAGCTTGTGTCGCTTCCTTCGCAAGAAATGGGAGGAATCTCTCCCGTATGCTGAGTTCTCTTATAATAATAGCTATCAAGCTAGTCTCAAGATGGCCCCTTCAAGTGTTATATGGACGAAAGTGCCGAACCCTCCGAACTGGTCGAAATCGGGAACGCCCACTCTTCGTCCGGATATTATCCAACATGCCAAGAACAAGTCCGCATTATTCGCGAGAATCTCAAGACCGCTCACCACGCTAAAAGAGGAATTATGACCGTCATCATAAAGACATGGTCTATCAACTCGCGAAAAGGCCTATCTTCGCTACACCAATGAAGGGTGCTCACCGCCGGATCAAGGGCAAGCTAGCTCCTCGCTATATTGGCCCATTCACTATTCTCGAAAGGCGGAAAAGTGTCTTATCAACTCGAGCTTCCGTCGAACCTTTCTCAGTTCACGATGTGTTCCACGTGTCACAACTCCGACGCTGCTTCAAGGACCCAATCCGAGCAAAGGACCATGAAGTGCTCGAATTGCAACAGACCTCTCCTATAAAGAGCATCCGTCCGCATTCTCGACTGCTGAACGCCGCACACGCCGAAGGCGATCAAGTTCTCAAAGTCCAAAGGGTCGAATCACTCAAGACGGTTACCGGGAACGCGAGGATCGCCTTCGAGATGAATACCCCGACTCTTTCCTTCTAACTCCTAAATCTCGGACGAGATTTCTTGTAGTGGAGGAGATTTGTAACACCGGATGATTAAGCAACAAGAATCACCTCGCCATCGTGACTAAACTCACGCTGATTCAACCCGGTCTAAATCAAATTCAAAACAAAAGCAAACGATAAAAGATATCAAAACTAAAACTAAAATGTTCGGGGTTGTCAAAATAACAAAGCTAATTATGGTGGGCACACATTTTGTAAAGTGTTTTGGTATTTTAAATAAACTAAAACAGAAAAGAAGAAAATAAGAAAAGAAAATTCAAAACAAAAGAGAGGGGGGAAGACCCAACAGCCAACCGGGCCAAACCCCCCCACAACGCCGCCGGCCACACCCCATGGCCTGCCCAACCGCCCCCCATATCCACTCCCTCCCGTCGGTGGAACCCTAGCCGCCCACGCCTCACTCCCCGATCCCTTTCTCCTCCCCGCCTCGATCTAGATCGGGCCGACCGATCCTGGCGACTCGACGCCGGCGACCTCGCCCGACCGCACCACCTCCCTCCTCCTCGACGTGTTGCAGCTGGCGCCCAGCCTTCGCCGGAGCCTCCTGTCGTCCCTCGACCCCCCGCCGCCACCACCGGATCCGCCTCGACGCCGGGCCGCCTCCCCGCCCCGCCTCCTCAACGGTGCCGCCACCGAGCGCCCGAGCCCGCCCAGAGACCCCGCGATCCCCACCGTGAGCTCTCCCTCTCCCCTGTTCCCTCCCGAACGCCGCTGCCGCCTGCCTCCCTCAGAGCCGCCCGCCCTCATGGTCATCATGCGCAGCCGCCATGCCACGCCGCCCCACCTCCCCTCTTTTTCGCCCGAGCGGCGTCCCCTCCGCGACCAACCTCCCCCCCCCGCCAGGATCTCATCGCTGGCGCTTCAAGGACTAAATGGTCACGGGCCGAGCCCGTGAGGCTTTGGCGCCGCGCTAGCACCTTCAGAGCGCTGCTTCGACGGAGGCTCGAACCTCCCCGCCGCCTGCTGCCGCTGGCGCCGATCCGGCCGAGCCAGCCCGCCACCACCACCATCGGACCCGCCTCCTCAAGACTCGAACGCGACCGCCGCGCCTGTTTGCCACCGGAGCACTAAGACCGGCGAGCCCGGCGCCTCCGCCATGGAAGCCACCGAGCTAACTCCGGCTCTCGCCGACGTGGCATGGCCTGGGCCACCTGTCACATCGATCGGTGGGCCCAGGGGCCTCACACTGTTGACTCGGTGCCAGGTGACCGGCCCACCCCCTCTCTGTTTATGACAGTGTGTCCCACCATAACGCTTTTAAAATAAAAAAGAAATGAAAATTAAATTAGTTAAATATAAATATTATAAATAAAGATGAATAAAACTAATTAATTAATTAATTAAGTAATTAATTAATTTAATTAATCCTGATTAATTAAACCTAATGACTAATTAACCTAATTAACTACTGTTAATTAAACTAAACTAGGTTAATTAGTTAACAGAGTATGACGAACGGGTCCCACATGTCAGGGTTGACTTAGTCAACCCTGTTGACTGCTGACGTCAGCATGACGTCATGCTGACGTCATAATTCCATTTTTCAATTAATTAATTAATTAATTAAATTCCAGAAATTATTAAAATCTTTTAAAAATCATATCTTTTAATCCGTAACTCGGATTAAAATATTTTCAACATGAAAGTTGCTCGTAACGACGAGATTTAATCCGGATACGCCGGTCCATTCGTCCGCCACACACCCCTAACCTATCGATCCTGCAACTTTTCCCTCCGCCCTCCGCCTGAAAACCCAAAACACCGGATTACTTTCCGGTTGTTTCCCTTAACCAAGACCTCATACCACGTTAGGGCACGCCTAGCATCGCTTCTTGACATATCATGCATCGCTATGCATCTGCTTACTTGGTATTCATTGTTTCTTTCCCTCTTCTCTCCGGTAGACTACGAGACCGACGCCTGCCGCCGCTCGACCACGGTGTTGACGACCCCTCTCTCTTGCCAGAGCAACCAGCAAGCCCCCTTGATCACCAGATATCGCTTACTCTTATCTACATCGCTTGCATTAGAGTAGTATAGCATGTTCTTGTTTTCAGATACTCCTATACCGCCGCATAGCCTCGTCCTTGTTACTTCGTTGTTACCTTACCGCAATCCTATATGCTTAGTATAGAATGCTAGTACTTTCATCTGTGGCCCTACTTTCTTGTCCGTCCGCCGTGCTATATTATCGGGCCGTGATCACACTGGAGTTGATCACGGTATATACTATATACTTATACATGATACATGTGGAGACTAAAGTCGGGTCGGCCGATGGAGCACCCATGAGTGGATCTTTGAGGCGGAGCTGCAGGCAGGTTGAGACCGCTTAGAGAGAGGTGGACCTGGCCCTGTTTATGCTCATGTTACTTAACACGCTTAACGAGGTCTTGGTATTTGATCTGAGTTGGCTACGAGCTTATACGCACTAACCATCTACGCGGGAGTAGTTATGGGTATCCCGTGTCGTGGTATCACCAAGCACTTCAGACGTCGGCACGACGGAGCGGCGCGCCGGATTGGACCGAACGCCTGCTGGCTAGGTCTACTTCCGCCACAGACGCATAACGTGTGTGTGCTCGTGGCGATGGGCCTGCACTGCGTGCTTAGGTTTAGACCGCGTGTTGGCCTCTCTCACAGCCTAGGTGGGCTGCGACGTGTTGATCTTCCGTGGCGGGCATGACCCGTGAAAGTGTGTCCGCCAAATGGGATCAAGCGTGCTGGGTAAGATGGTGCACCCTGCAGGAAGTTAATCTATTCGGATAGCCGTGATCTTCGGTAATGTGACGACTTGGAGTTGTACCTTGAGCTTATGACAACTAGAACCGGATACTTGATAAAACACACCCTTCCAAGTGCCGATACAACCGTGGTCGCTCTCTCGTGAATATGAGGAGGGATCGCGGTAGGATTATTGCTATGTGATGTTCTTGGAGGACTTCAACCTACCCTCCTCTACTGTTGCAAGACAGTGTCCGTGGTTTAGTCTTCGTTAAGACTAGCTATCCCCTCTTATTCGGCATTCTGCAGCTCAGTCCACCGATATGGCCTTTACACATATATCCATGCATATGTAGTGTAGCTCCTTGCTTGCAGTACTTTGGATGAGTACTCACGGTTGCCTTGTTCCCCCTTTTCCCCTACCTCTACTCGATTGTGCGACCAGACTATGGAGCCCTGGAGCGACGCCACCGCCGATGACAACTACTACTCCGAGGTGCCTACTACTACGTGCAGCCCGCCGACGACCACTGTGAGTAGCTTAGAGGATCCTGTGCAGAGGCCTGCTCCTCTTCGATCTCAGATCCCGCTTTGTGCTAGCCTTCATAAGGCAGACTTGTCTAATTTATGTTTGTACTCAGATATTGTTGCTTCCGCTGACTCGCCTATGATCGAGCACTTGTATTCGAGCCCTCGAGGCCCTCGGCTTGTATTATGATGCTTGTATGACTTATTTTATTTGTAGAGTTGTGTTGTGATATCTTCCGTGAGTCTCGATCTTGATCGCATACATTTGCGTGCATGATTAGTGTACGATTAAATTGGGGCGCCACACTGGGCCCTTTTGGGACTCCACCTCGGCGCCATCCAGGGCGGGAGGAGACGAGGCGGTCGGAAGTGAGGTGCTATTCACATCCGATTTAATCCAGGAGCCGTCATTGAGTGCCGAGCCCGGCCCCTTGGGCGGGCTGCATGGTTATATTCGGTGTTAGAAGATGTTGTGCGACAAATGGAACGCCATGAGTTATTCTGGTGTCCGGACACTTACGATTTCGCCAGGGGCTTGGTCCTCGGTGGCCACTCCTCTTCGCCGCCGGCTTTGGTGGTGTAGTCCGGAGGAAGGGTCCTTCCTTCTGGACCCTCCGCCTCCCGCTTGGGGCAGCCTTCCTTTTCTCTCTTCACCGGGAGAGGCCTTTTCCTACTCCTTGTATTCGCTGGAGGAGTCCACCTCGAGTCATCGACGATGAGTCCGACGACACTGGCGC
Source organism: Aegilops longissima (assembly GCA_021605205.1). Taxonomy (NCBI): domain Eukaryota; kingdom Viridiplantae; phylum Streptophyta; class Magnoliopsida; order Poales; family Poaceae; genus Aegilops; species Aegilops longissima. The sequence goes on along the minus strand of CM038677.1, from coordinate 228,475,707 downwards.
CGGAACTCCTTCGAGTTCCAAAGGGCCTTCTTCTTGGCCTTCTTCTCCGCACCACGTAGGTGCTGTAACCAGCAGCCCCATCAATCGGGCGTCCGGCTGGTCTTCGGCAAGGGAGCCGACAGTCAACCTGTCCGGACGCCTTCCGCCAATCCTGTCAAAGGTGGGGAGTTTTAGATCACGACAGAGTCAAACTATGAAAAAGAGTCCCAGAAGGGTAAAATAGCTTACCTCGCTGGCTTGATGTCATGAGCTGAATCCGCGATCTTCGGTAGCGGATCACGGGAGCCTCGGCGCCTTGAACAGCACCTTCCTGCATCTTCATACGTAGTGTTGAAGAGCCGGCCAGGTTCGTGATGTGCCGGATCAAACTCCCACAAGTTGAAGGCCCGTTATGGCATGGGAGGATCAGCGGATGAGCATAACTGGACTACATTGACAAGCTTGAGCTTCTTGTCCACCAGGTTTTGGACGCAGGTTTGGAGTCCGGACAGCTCTTCGAATTACCCCACGCCAGCCCGCTCTTTCCATGAGGTGAGCCGTGTAGGAAGCCAGATCGAATTGGGGCCGCTGCCCATTTAGAGTCGCTGCTCGGTGATGTAGAACCACCCCGATTGCCACCCCTTTATGGTCTCCACGAAGGAGCCCTCGAGCCATAGGACGTTGGCCATCTTGCCCACCATGGCACCTCCAAGACTCGGCTTGGCGGCCGCCCACTACCTTCGGCTTGACATTGAAGGTCTTCACCATAAGCCAAAGTGAGGCTGGATGCAGAGGAAGGCCTCGCACACCCACGATGAACGCCGAGATGTTGAGGATGAAATTGGGGCCGATCCCGGAAATCTAGGCCATAGTAGAACATGAGCCCCTGGACAAATGGGTGAAGTGGAAAACCTAGTCCATGGAGGAAGTGGGGAGGAACACCACCTCTCATGGGGCCAGGGGTGGGATGAGCTGCCCTTGTCGGGAGCCGATGCACGATGTCGTCGGACAAGTATCCGGCCTTTCGCAGCTTTTTGATGTGCCCCTCCGTAACGGAGGAGGCCATCCACTTGCCTCCCGCTCCGGACATAGTTGGAGAAGGTTGAGGTGGGGTGTGCGGACTTGGGCGCTAGAGCTCAAGTGCGCGGAAATGGATGAGCAAAGGAGGAAGAAGGCGTGTGAAAAGTGGATCCTTATCCCTTATATGGATGCATAAAGCTATGCGTCCCCACCGCCCGATAAAACTCGCTTATCTCCCAAGCGCCAGAATCAATGGCGCGTTGGGTTACCCACCGTATTGATGAGAATCTCGAATAAGGGACACGATCTCGCTTTGACAAGACGTGCTAAGGAAACCGCCCGCTAAACGCTACCGAGGTGGGACAAGAAAACGATTCGAATAAAGGCTTGGCCATGGTGCGATGTCACGCTGCGGAATACGTCACCAGATTGAGTTTGTGTAAATAGTATTCTCTCTACGGTGGTATGTGGAACTTATTTTGCAGAGCCGGACACTATCCTTGTGTTTAAAATCTTCTATGAAGAATTCGGAGGAGGAACCCGCCTTGCAATGCTAAAGACAATATGCGCGTCGGACTCGTCGTCATTGAAGCCTGGTTCAGGGGCTACTGAGTGAGTCCTGGATTAGGGGGTGTCCGGATAGCCGGACTACGACCTTTGGCCGGACTCCTGGACTATGAAGATACAAGATTGAAGACTTTGTCCCGTGTCCGGATGGGACTTTCCTTGGCGTGGAAGGCAAGCTTGGCGATACGGATATGTAGATCTCCTACCATTGTAACCGACTGTAACCCTAACCTCTTTGGTGCCTATATAAACCGGAGGGTTTTAGTCCGTGAGGGACTAACAACAATCATACCATAGGCTAGCTTCTAGGGTTTAGCCTCTCGATCTCGTGGTAGATCTACTCTTGTACTACCCATATCATCAATATTAATCAAGCAGGAGTAGGGTTTTACCTCCATCGAGAGGGCCCAACTCGGTAAGAACATCGTGTCCCTTGTCTCCTGTTACCATCCGCCTAGACGCACAGTTCGGGACCCCCTACCTGAGATCCGCCGGTTTTGACACCGACAAACTCCCTAAGGGAATGTCCGCGTAATATTAGGGTCCTAACGACAATACATCAGTAGTTTAAAAGACAGGGGACGAAAGGGGAGAAAGTGAGTTCCACACATTGACAGGAAGCCCACCGCACATGCTCGCAATTGAGACGCACACTATGAAACGAAAACCCGACAACACCCATGCAAAATAAAGGAGGTATAGATGTAACTTGTTTGGTTAATTTCACATAAACATGAAGATTCAGTTCATGTCGCTTGGGATTGTGTGTGAGATGGGGGTGGGGAGTAGGATGATTGAGCACACGGGAAAGTGCATGCATGAATATTAAAGCAACATAGATGTCTCATATATGGCCCAAGAAACGCGGCGACGATTTTTCTGGTCCGTGGTGTGTTTTTTCCCGGTGAGAAACTTGAGATTTGTGTGCACTTTAGATCTAGGGATCTTTCAACACAAGGTACAAAGCAAAACTATCGGATTGGTGAATCTCAAGAACTTACCTCATAAATTGCTCGAAGTGTTGCACGTTTGTATGTTTTAATAACACATGAATGTTGTTTTCTCCCAATTAGAGACAGGTATAGGAGATATGAGCCGTCATGGATATGAATTTTCCTTTGTGTTGCAACCATTCATATTTCTCGAAGATTTGTTGTTCCAAATTTCCCTTTGACAGGGAAAGTCCAAAAAGGAGGCTTAAAGCGAATATCCATTTTGGCTCCCGAGCTCATTTGATCACACTGAACAGTAAAATCGAAAGATACTTAAAGAATTTAAACAATTCCAAAAGTTTTTTGAATGAACGATATTTTAGTGCGTGAGGTCCGTGCCAGATTTCAACTCATCTGAGCATCTAAGCTGCTCTCAGCAAAAATAACAAAATCGGTCCTGAACGGTGCAAAAGAGTTAACTTTTTCATATACCTCATTCTTTTGCTGAGAGTTGTTCAGATGTCCAAATAAGCTGAAATTTGACACGAACATCACGCACTAGATGTTCCATGCAAAAAATCAGAATTTTTTCAATTTATATATATATATTTTTTTTACTGTTCATGCGCAGTAGTAGATAAGCTGGGGAGCCATTTAGCCGCTCTGGCCTTAAAAGCGAAAAATATCAGAGAAAACACAAATGATGAGAGAGAGAGAGAGAGTTAGGACAGATGCAACAACTGTCTCCAGGTAAGGAAAATTCAGAGCTCGAATGTGCCGTCGTGGTCGCGTATGTTTGGAGCATCTTCCAGGCCCCAAGGCCAGGCATTCCGGGTTCTAGCTCAGCTCAACTGCTCCACGCAGTTTGCAGCAGATCTCAGCTTGGTTGGAAGGCGTGATTTCCCGGCGACGTAGGTGCTACCCGCTTTTGCGGTAGATCAATTTCTTAATCGATCAGATCGACCCACCCGAGCCAGGCGTTGTTGTGCTGTTGTTTTGTTTTCACGTACTTCCTCTGTAAATTAATATAAAAGTGTTTAGATAATTAAAATGGTGATTTAAACACTCTTATATTAGTTACGGAGGGAGTACCGATGGACGGACGTAGGTATAGTTCACGGCTTGTGAGGGTGCCTTCTGCCGTGCCGAATCAGTGGGATGATGGGCCGTCCCAACCACGCCAAAGAGAAAACGCTCCCTAAATCCCTGTACGTCTTTTCTTTCGGACACAAATCCCTATACGCCTGGACGGACAGCTTTCACTGACCGGAAGAAAAATAGATGGTCGAGACGGGCTCTTCGTATCTATTAGGATTTAATTAAGGACGTCTATAACTACCACACGTGTGGCAAGAAAATGCATTACATGTTTCTAATGCAAATAGATTGTCACGTCATCGCATGCATGCATGCAAGAATTTTTTTGAATTTTTAGTTTTTAAAATGTTTTATCTTTTAAATGAAAAATCCGATTGAAGATCCGTTTTCACAATTAAATCCTTCGTGACGAGATCTTCGAAATTAGATCTCATATCAATATATTTCGACGATTCTTTTTTTGGTTAAGAGTTGCCATGTCTATTGCACATGAATTGCCATGGTGTTTATACTGAAGTTGCCATGATATGTTTTAGTTATTTTCCTTTACATTTAAAGTAATTTTTAACATATTATAAAACGAGAAATTAAGAAATTAGACTTGCCATGCACCATAAACTAAAATTGCCATGATACATGCACTTAAAATTGCCATGGTTCATACAAAAAAATATTTTCATGGTCAAAGTACTGGAATTGTCATCATCAAAAAACTAAAATTGCCATGATCTACAAACTAAAGTTGCCACATGGCAACTTTAGTCTAAGCACTATGGCAACTACAGTGTAAACATCATGGCAACTTCTGGGCAAAAAAAATTCATCGAAACGTATCAACATGGAGTCTAGTTTTGAAGATCTTGTTGAGACGGATTTAATGGTGAAAACGGATTTTTAATTCACTTTTTTAATTAAGAGATAAAACATTTTTAAGCCGAAAACCAAAAAGATTTCTGCTGATGTCATTTATTCATACGTGGCAAAAATGAGTGGTGATGGAGGCGTGTGGGTGATGTGCAAACTCCCACACGTGTGGGCGTTAGTTTTTCCGTTAATTAATTATTAGCAAAAGAGCCTGTGCGTTGCAACGGAAGAGAAAACATAACACACGCTCTTAACTCAACAACCATCACTCAAGATTACAATAGGTTCATCTCCTTTATTTTTGCGAGGTATCATATTTGTGTTGCCGCTTATCCTCCTTTTCACCCTCGCCGGTGATGACCTCGGTGTTCACAAAAAACAACAAAAAACGTGTGTTGAATATGGTTAATCCTAAGGCGTCTCTCTCTTCCCTCTCCCTCCCTTTCTCTCTCCCTCTCTCCCTCTCTCTCTCTCTCTCTCTCTCTCTCTCTCTCTCGCTTTCTCTCACTCTCGCGATGAGAAATCTGTTGTTTTCCCCTGCGACATTTTTCAGAGGTATGCATGTGTAGTTATTGATGTTTTCTTTTCTGTATATGGTTATAATGGGGTGTTTATTTGCAATCCGGATCGCCGCCGGTATGAAAATAAAAACAAATCTTGCGCTATAAATTATAAGTTTGCTTCCATAACAATATTTTAAAAATATTTAACAGGTAAAATTAACATCATATTTAGATTCCACACATTTTCCTAATAAAATTTCATATATAATATGTTAAAATCGAAGTTACGGTTTAAAAGATACAGATAATTTAGAAAATTATTTGGTTTGACTCAAATATATTTTAAAATAATATTTAAAAATACTTAACAGGTAAAAAAAATCTCATATTCATATTCTACATATTTTTCTAATCAAATTTTATATATAACATGTTCAAATCGGAGTTATGGTTTAAAAGATATGGATGATTTTAAAAAGCATTTGTTTGACTTATATGACCGCGGATGAATTACCTAAAACATCAGGGGGGTTTCGAAAAATGTAAAATAACGGTTCGGGTGTGACTTAAATCCGGGCGGCGGGTTGATTTCAAGAAAAGACAAGGACTTTTGTGTAAAATACTAAATTAACGATTCGTTTTAACTTAAAACAGGATTGCGGGTTGAATTCTCTGAAATAGAGGGACTTTCCTGAAAATGCCATGACGGACGAAAGAAGCCTAATTTGCTTTATTATTATTAGGTAAAGATTAAATTTAATTAAATAAAATCTCTGCATTTGGAACGGAGAGTCGGTTTCTCTCCCGAATGATCACATCCTATTGCAACGAACGGGTCGTTCTAATCGTGCCTATTGTAAGCATCGCGCGTGTGCGGTGCGCCTCTTAAGGAGGTATAAATATGTACATCATCTATGTCAATAAATATCAATCATTACTATTCACTAATAAAATGCATGTGCGTTGCCACGGGCCAACAAATGAAGTTGTAAACAATGTCCATTTTCCTCTCCACAAACGAGCACGGTGCATGGAATATTTAATCACAACACAAATACAAAGATCTTTTTTTCTCTCTATTTTTACAAACACCACACATCCCTCTAGCCGTTCTTTCCCATTGATTTAACTTGTCATCAATCACCTTCTTTGTCCATACATAATTAATCCTCTTAATTTATTGCCCCTTGACGCTTCCTGACACACCATCTAGATAACAAAAAACTACTCTACAACTTTTCTATATTAACTATCATGATCCTAACATATAAATAAAAATATTTGAACAAGAAATGAAGGTCCCATAATAATGCTGTACTCTCTAAATCATACATCCCATCTACATGTGAGAAGCGGCAACAAACACACGCGTGAATAGCGGTGCCCCTGCCAGCAGTGGCTGCATCTCCCCAGATCCATCATCTCCAACTTCCCTCCCTAGTAATTCCAATTAGAAGAGAATGGGGCTCCACCTCCCTAATAATTCCAATAAGAAGAGATTGGGAGATAGTCATGTAATTGTAATTGGTAAGAATAAAGCTCTCGCCTGATAAACCATAAATCCACAATTCTCTCTCCCTCTCTCCCCCTCCCTCTCTCTCTCTCTCTTCCTCTCTCCCTATCTTTCTATCTCTCTCTCGCCCTTCCTCTCACTCTTCTATCTCTTTGAAAAGGCAATCACGTACCGCGACGGATGATATCCTGTTCTGTGTATGATTGACATGTAAAACGGTTCTCAGTTATCGCAGGAGGTGGTAGTGCACTAAATTATTGTTTTTGTAAATAATGATGAAGTTAAAGATGCATGTATTGTAGTGCCAATGTTTCTTTCTTCTTGTCTTAGACCGCGAGATAAAGCTTGACAACAGCCTTGGTTATCCCTAATGAAAACCTAAAGCGATAAGATTCAGAAGGCGATAAACCATAAATCCACAATTCTCTCTCCCTTTCTCCCCTCCCTCTCTCTCTTCCTCACTCCCTCTCCGTCTCTCTCTCACTCTCTCTCTCCCTCTTCTATCTCTTTGAAAAGGCAATCACATACCGCGACGGATGATATGCTATTCTATGTATGATTGACATGTAAAATGGTTCTCAGCTATCGCAGGAGGTGATGGTGCACTAAATTATTGTTTTTGTAAATAATGATGAAGTTAAAGATGCGTGTATTGTAGTGCCAATGTTTGTTTCTTCTTGTCTAACTCTTAGACCACGGAAAGATAAAGCTTGACAACAGTCTTGGTTATGCCTAATGAAAACCGAAGGCGATAAAATTCAGAAGTTGATTCCCAATAGTAGGCCAAGCAGCAATGATCAATTGATGCTATCGAACAGCTTGATCACCACCTCGACTTTGCTGCCACTGACATTCCAAGTGCATAAAGCTAGACAACGCTTAATTTTTGGTGTTTCTTAAGTTTGTAACAATAGCTTATGCGTGTCAATTATGCAATTCCATCAGATGACAAGTAGACACATAAATTATACCAAATAAAAAAGAGCAAATCTGACTTTCCAACTCGAAAATAATGTCACTATTGACATTAAAAATATTTGATTCTACATTTTCATGCTCATAATCCATATACACGTTTGGAAGGTCCCTCGAACAAATAAAAACAATCTCAATTCGCTTAAACCATAACCCTCTACTAAAACAGATTCTATTGAAAAGGGGCGAGGTACCTAAACCTTCAAACATGAACTTGTAATATGATACTGAAGAATAACGGCCCGCCGCTGTGAGAACAACAATCGGTCCTTCTGGCTAATGTTTCCTCCTGTAGTAGCGGTCCCAAAATATTAGACAGCTGCGTTAATTCATCAAAGTCTTGCTGGTAAAAGGGAGATAGTGAAAAACACAAAGTCCTTCAATACTGCTGATGTCTACTACGCAACCTTCTTCTTGTAGACGTTGTTGGGCCTCCAAGTGCAGAGGTTTGTAGAACAGTAATAAATTTCCCTCAAGTGGATGACCTAAGGTTTATCAATCTGTGGGAGGCATAGGATAAAGATGGTCTCTCTCAAACAACCCTGCAACCAAATAACAAAGAGTCTCTTGTGTCCCCAACACACCCAATACAATGGTAAATTGTATAGGTGCACTAGTTTGGCGAAGAGATGGTGATACAAGTGCAATATGGATGGTAGATATAGGTTTTTGTAATCTAAAAATATAAAAATAGCAAGGTAGCAAGTGACAAAAGTGAGCGAAAACGGTATTGCAATGCTTAGAAATAAGGCCTAGGGTTCATACTTTCACTAGTGCAAATTCTCTCAACAATGATAACATAATTAGATCATATAACAATCCCTCAACGTGCAACAAAGAGTCACTCCAAAGTCACTAATAGCGGAGAACAAACGAAGATATCATTGTAGGGTATGAAACCACCTCAAAGTTATTCTTTCCGATCAATTCATTGGGCCATTCCTATAAGTGTCACAAACAACTCTAGAGTTTATAGCAAAATAACACCATAAGACACATATCAACCAAAACCCTAATGTCACCTAGATACTCCAATGTCACCTCAAGTATCCGCGGGTTTGATTATATGATATGCATCACACAATCTCAGATTCATCTATTCAAACCAACACAAAGAACTTCAAAGAGTGCCCCAAAGTTTCTACCGGGGAGTCAAGATGAAAACGTGTGCCAGCCCCTATGCATAGATTCCCAAGGTCACGGAACCCGCAAGTTGATCACCAAAACATACATCAAGTGAATCAATAGAATACCCATTTGTCACCACGGGTATTCCACGCCAGACATACATCAAGTGTTCTCAAATCCTTAAAGACTCAATCCGATAAGATAACTTCAAAGGGAAAACTCAATCCATTACAAGAAGGTAGAGGGGGATAAACATCATAAGATCCAACTATAATAGCAAAGCTTGCGGTACATCAAGAACGTGCCATATCAACAACACGAGAGAGAGAGAGAGAGAGAGAGAGAGAGAGAGAGAGAGAGAGATCAAACACATAGCTACTGGTACATACCCTCAGCCCTGAGGGTGAACTACTCCCTCCTCGTCATGGAGAGTGCCGGGATGATGAAGATGGCCACCGGTGATGGATCCCCCCTCCGGCAGGGTGCCGGAACAGGGTCTCGCTTGGTTTTTCGTGGCTACAGAGGCTTGCGGTGGCGGAACTCCCGATCTTGGTTCCGTTCTGGAAGTTTGGGGATATATAAGAGGTGTTGGCGTCGGGAACAAGTCAGGGCGGTCCACGAGGCAGCCACGAGGTAGGGGGCGCGCCCAGGGGGGTAGGGCGCACACTCCACCCTCATGGTGGCCTCGGGACTCTTCTGGTCCATCTCCGAGGCACCGTAGGCTTCTTCTGGTCTAAAAATAATCTCCATAAATTTTCAGGTCTAACCGAGATGAGCGATCGGTCCCACCGAGTTCGCAATGCAAACTCTCTGTTTCCCTTTCGTAACGTTTTGGTCTCACCGAAATGAGCGAATCGGTCCCATCGAGTTTGCCTGACCAACTCTCTAGTTAGCTTATTACCAAAATTGGTGCCACCGAGTTTGTGTAATTGGTCTCACCGAGATTACGTTATGCCCTAACCCTAATGAAATCGGTCCCACCGAGTTGACATGTCGTTCCCACCGAAAATCCTAACGTTCACATTTTAAACTAAATCGGTCCGACCGAGTTTCATGATTCGGTCCCACCGAGTTTGGTGATTCGTGTGTAATGGTTAGATTTTGTGTGGAGGCTATATATACCCCTCCACCCTCTCTTCATTTGTGGAGAAAGCCATCGAACGCGTTTGAGCGACCGACCCAAAATCGGTCAAATCTCCGCGGTTGCATTCATCCCAAGATCATGCCGGTACTCACAAGACATCGATAAAGTAATCAAAGTTCAATCACACCTGAATATCATTACACGATTCTCATATAGAGTCTTTATTACAAGGAATAAATTCGCTCATGGCCAACTCATGAGAAATAAACTACTAATGCTCATGGAAGCGTCAAGTAAAGCGAGTCCATCCGACTCAAAGGGCAATCGCCAAGCGCGGAGCGAGCCTCACTCCCGATCGAATATACCTCGCAACATAAGACATTGCAGCCATGTAGGTCAGCTTTTGGAATAAGTCGGCAAGTCATGAAGAATAACAATAATAAACTTGCTATCACTATATGCATTTTTGGTCGTGGAGCTCTAAGTTTCATCATTTTGCTAAAAGCAAATTTTTCCCTACTACAAAGGACTAGCTTGCAAATTACTACAATTGTTGGTAGTTATTGAGATGGTTCCGCCAACCAATATCTCACTCCCAAATTATTAAGTCATAAACCCTCAAATTAATTCATTAGTTTTAGTGTTGAGATATCCGAATACTTCCAAGTTCCAGAGGCTCAAATTGTCCGTAATCGGGACACGGCTAATCGATTAGATCTTTAACTCGCAGAGGTTTGCGACTTTCCCGCAAGAATCATTCCTCCTTTAAAGTCTTCGCACTTCATGGTGTTTGAAGACGGACGAATGAAACAGGTCTTCCAAAGAGTTCTTCCGCTACCGCGGTACCCATCCAATCCTACCGTTCTTCTACATCTCGTAGTACCGCCCAGCCAGCGTCACTACTAGGGTTAACCCAGCCGAGCCCATAATGGCTTGCGGCTGCACAGTAAGCTTCCGGTCATGGGGCATCCATCCTTCTCTTCGTGGCTGGGTGAAGCTTTCCGCAAGATGTCATGGCACTTCTCCATGCATCCCGCCAACCACTGGGTTCTCCAGGTGCCCGCCAACCGCCCTCCACCCAAGAGTGAATTTCAAGTCCATCTTGATCATTGTAGTTCATGGGGTTGTCATCATCATTGACTCTCACATCTTGCTTATGAATTTCACTCAACCAAAACCCGCTCACGAGCATAGCAAAGTAAACTACTTCGTCCCCGGTCATGGTAACAAGGGATTGGTTCATCCTACCACATGATACTACTCAAGTTTAATAACTTCAAAATTTCAACTACTGCATGCATGGTGGGTGGTGACAATTCTAATGCACAAAAACATAGGTATAGAAATAACATGATCAAAACTTGTTTTGCCGATGATCCTCGAAGCTAAAGATTCAGAGTAGCAAGCTTCAGACTCCGAAACTCTACCGAGACAAACAAATCACAATAAGCATATAGCAACGGGATCACATAACAAAATAGCATAACAAAGTAAAACACCAAAATCAACAAGCAAAATCCAAAGGGAAAAACTCAAAGAAAAACCACTCAAAGTTTTCCTACTTCAAACAACAACTAAAAGTAGTTTTATATAATAAAAATTTCTCAACAAAACCTAATCATGGTTTTATGTTAACTTAACAGAAAAGAAATCACTAAGCAACTAGGAGCAAAAAGAATTAATTAAAATCTATTATGAAACTCCTATTAGGCCTAATTCAATTTCTATTAAGAAAATAAAATAAAATTTTTATTAATTATAAATAAAAGTTCATCCTATAAAGTGACAGAAACTATCCTAGAATAATCAATCACATGTTAAAAATAAATTTATTTACTAATTAAATTAATAGGAAAACAAGAGCTAGCCAATTAATTAGAATTAACAAGTTTCTGCTTAAAACTATTTTTTATTAATCCTAAAATACCCAAATTAATTTTTATGATTTGGCAATGGCAAAATAAAGTTGGGACAAAAAGAATCATCCAAAATAATTTTTCTAACTCAAGTTATAGCAGATTTACTATTCTGACTAAAAATAAATTAAGGCAATTTTATTTAAGTTTAACATAGCTAAATATATATTCTACAGAAACTTTAGAAAATTTTCAAACCAACAAAAAAAGAATCACCTAAAAATATTAAACAGAATAAAAGATATGAATTTTTCAAAACAGAAACTATTTTGTTAAAACAGAAAAACAAAAATAAAAGAAAAAGGCCTAATGGGCCTAAACTGCGTAATCGGGCGAATATAACCTAATCGGCCTAGGTTTAAACTAAAACGGGCCGGGCTAAAACAAATAAACCTAACTAATTAAACCGGAAAGAACCGGCCGGTTTTGTTATAAAACATACCCTTCGGGTTAATCCTCAGCCATCCATTGGGATCGGACGGGAGGGGATTCCGCGACTAACCGGAGTTCGGCGACGACATGGCGGGCGGCGAGAGTGCGGCGAGGGTTCCGGTCGTCGGGAGGTCTGGGAGTAGCCTGGTGGTGCAGGCGAGGTCGGGAGGGTCCGTGGAGTCGTTGGGGTCGGGGTGACTAGGGTGGCGACGGCGGCGACAATGGCGGCGGGAGCTTCGGACTCAGCGTGTTTCGAGCGAGAGGGAGAGGGGTTCGGCGAGGGCTAGGGGGAATGGGTGCGGGCGCCGGCTTATATAGCCGGGGCCTCGGCTAGCTTCGGGGCGATCGGGGACGGATCGGAATCCGGTGTCGTGACCCCGATCCTAAGTCACACCGATCTAGCATGTAACACATCATATCACTTTGCGGCCTCACGCACGGTATTCTACGGTGTCGCTTACCATGGCCCGGGACCGCTTGGCGCTTTTGGCTCACGATATGATAGTGTCGCTAGCATCCATATGACAAAGAACCCGGCCGACATGGCTAGTCGTGAACCCAAAGCGGCACTAACCCATGGGGACAGCATACATGAATCACATCGAGCATGTCGGTCATCAACGATATATTCGGCTGTAGCACTGGCTAACAGGACTCCGTATCCCGGCTGTAGCAGGCTAGGCAGGACTCAATAACACCGTGACATTTCCCGAAGGGATGTATATAGGAACGAAGTGAAACACATGCCGCCACCAAGTGTCCAAGCAGAGTGATGGGCTAGCAGGACTCCGTGAACCGGCCAGAAGGACTACCATCGCCGGAGGCACGAGACTACATTTCCCCATATGAGAGGCTGCCAAGGATAAACAACTAGTTTGTCGGATCCCACACATACCAAGCATTTCAAACATACACACAATATGCTCAATATGTGTAGATACAACATGGCATCACAACATAACTCTACGACTCAAAATATTATTCATTAGGCCCGAGGAGCGAGATATTACAAACAGGGGTCTCATGACCCAACACTCGTGAGCATACAAGTCAAAGCACAAGCGAAGCTAATCATGTCTCGAGTACGCATAACTATAAATGAAAAAGGCTGAGAAGCCCGACTATCTACCAAATCTCGCCGAGGCACAAGATCGTAGCTGAGGTAACAAGCTAAACGTCAAGTCCACGTGGAACTACTAGCGAGACCGACGCCTCTCGCAAAACATAAAATAAGCAAACGTGAGTACAATTGTACTCAGCAAGACTTACATCGAACTAACTACATATGCATCATTATCAAAAGGGGTGGTGGAGTTTGACCGCAGCAAGCCAGCTTTGACTCGGTGGCTATCCCGAACTACGATCGCAAGTAACTCTTTTGAGGTGGCGCACACGAGTCCACATAATCACCATATCAGTACACCACTATGGATCCGCCTCCGTCTACCACGAGAAACGCCATCCATAGCACTCATGCTTATCTTGCGATTTTAGAGTATCCACTTTCACTTGTCTATGAACTATGCAAGGGTCCAAGTTTCCATATCCGAGGAACCGCTATTCAATAGATAATGATAACCCCTGCAGGGTGTACTTCTTCACACACGCTCGCCACTTACCGCCAGACACGCCATGTACCTCGGCAACCTTCAAGCGGAAGCCGGGCGAGGGAGTCGGCCACGACCGACTAACCACACAAGTCTCTCGTCTGTGTTTATCGCCTATTCGGTTCCATCCGCAAGGAGATCCGCCGGGTGTCGCCACGGCCCCAAACGATGTGAGCAGGGTTCCCAAGCTCACCAACCGGTGCCACTTGGTACACCGTACATCTGTGTTTAGTCTGTCCCAAGCCCACCTGCACGGGTGCCACTTGGTAGACTACTAACACTACCTACAAACGCCGTAAACTAGTTGCAACTCCCGGACAGAGATCAAGTTGATTAATAAGTCGAGAGGGTCGAGTTACGGAACCCAATGTGTGGTAGTAGCTGTTCATGGATCACAAACACGTAACTCAGTTCTCGAGGACGGCTGCAATGAGACAACCCACCATGTACTCCTACATGGCCTCTCACCGCTACCTTTACCAAATCGTGTTCACACACTTAGCTCACACACAATAGGACATGTTCATAATAATTCCAATTCATTCCCGATGAATCGGACCCGACTTAACTCTAAGCAGTAGCAGGCATGACAAACAAGCATAAATGAGTAGGCACAACATGGCTCAAACAATTCCTACTCATGCTAGTGGGTTTCATCTAATTATCGTGGAATGACAGTCATGCAAAGGATCAAGGGGTTCAGCTACCGCAGCAAGTAACACATGAGTCGTTGTTGTCCTAATGCAATAAAATAGAGCAGGAGCGAGAGAGTGGGATTATATCGAATGAACAAGGGGTTTTGCTTGCTCGCACTTCAAGATAATAGTTCTTCATCGGTGTCATCGAATAATCATCGCTTGCAGACATCGCTCATCGAGAGGGACAAACACCGCAAACAAGAGAGAGCACAATCAACGCAATGCACATATATGATGCATGATCATGTTAAGGAACTGAATTTACCTAATGCAACAATACTCCAAGTTAGTTGAAGTGGAGTTCAAACAAGGTTGAACTCCAACCCCAAATGCTATTTCATAAATTACCCTAATCATGATTCCTCCTATTCAGTAGGGTTAACTTGCTCAAACATGCATGATCATGGCATAAACAGATTCTTCATATTTTTCTGATCATTTTTCATATATAAATTATTTCCATCCGAGTTACGGTTGAATTTATATGATTTTTAGAAGTTTATAGTATTTTCTCAAATTTACTGAATTAAATTAAATCCGAAAAGGGGTATTATCGTCACCGACGTCGATGTGACGTCAGCGGTCAACTGGCGCCCGGGTCAAACTCGACGTGTGGGGCCACACGCCGCTGACTAACTAAACTAACCTAGTTAATTAGCACTAACCTGGGTTAGTTAAATTAGTTTAAACCTAACTAGAGTAGTTAGCCGGGCGGGGCCCGCATGTCAGTGAGGAGAGGGGAGGTCAAACCGGGCGGTGGGTCAACCCACGCCGGTCAGCGGGTCAGCAGGCGCCGGCGTTTAGCCGCCGGCGAGCCCGACGCGGCGGTGCGCTGCGGAATTGGTCTACAGAGCACGGTTTGGCGAAGCGGAGACGCTTCACGTGATGCGGAAGTGAGCCGCATCGAGTGGTGGTGGTGATTGGCTTCGGGGTCGCCGGAAACGTCGCCGGCGACGACCTTGGCGGCTGCCGGAGCTCGGGCGAGGTCGGAGTTGGCGCTAGGGGGCACAGCAGGCCGAAAGGGTGGGTGCTACGGACTCCTACGAGTACGGTGAAGACGATGGCGTGTTCGAATCGAGCCATCGTGGCTGTGGCCACGACGGCGACGCGATGGCGGCGGCGGGTGCGGCCGAGCTCGGTGTGGTCGCTAGGGTGCGCAATAAGGCAAACGGAGAAGGGAGAAGGGCAGGAACTCACAGCGGGCCTGGAGAGGGGGTGAGCTCGGGAGGTCTGGCGGCGCCGAATCGACCGGAGGCGGCTCGGGTGCCCGAGGTTGAAGACGAGGGCGAGGTCGGCGCTCGAAGGCGTTTGGAGTCGCGTGGGTCAGCGGAGAGGTCCGGGGCGACGAGGCGGAGCTCGGGGACATGCCGGGGAGGCGAGGGAGGGCCTGTGGCCGTGGCTACGGCGAGCGGTGGCGACGGCGGCTCTCGGTCGCGTGAGGGAGAGAGAGCAGAGGAAGGGGGGAGGGGTCGGGAGAGAGTGAGAGAGCGCCACGGGGTCGCGTGGCGCTCGGGGAGGCGTCCAGAGCGTCGGGGGTGAAGCAGGCAGGGTGGAGGTGGCGCGGCGCGGCGGTGCGCGCGTCGGGCACGCGCCCGTCCTCCTGGCAGAGGAGGAAGGCGACAGGAAGGAGGCGGTGGTGGGCTGGGCCTGCCAGCTGGGCCAGCGTGGGAGGGGAGGAATCTGGGCCGGGTGGCTGCGCAGTGAGGCCAAAAGCACTCTCTCTTTTCCATTTCTGTTTTCTATTTTGCAGTTTGTTTTTGATCCAGCTTTTAAAAACTAAATCAATTTTATAAATCCTGAAAATATTCACGGGCACTTTCTGAATTATTTCTATGGCCCACAATATTTCCAACATTATTTGAGCATTTAAATTATTTATAGTGTTTAAATGCCCAAAGTCAAATGGTTTAAGATTTAATTCAAAAATCCAGAATGACCTATAAGATATGTTCATCATTTTTGGAAGGGCTTTCACCTTTATCCATTAACCATGAACATTTTCACGTGGCATTTTGGGATTATTGAAAATGATTTTATTTGAACCTATTAGAATTCAATTGGTGCTAGGGTTTCAACAATCCCCATTTCAACTTTCTGAGAAAATTAACATGATGACATGAATGCCTTAATGCAACTAATGTCAAGCAATTCTAGGGCTGTGACAACTCACCCCCACTAAACAAGAATCTCGCCCCGAGATTCAAGATGTGAGGTAAGAGGAAAAAGGGAAGCCACAAACTATCACAATCTCCATGATCCAATTGCCTTCTCGAAGATGTTGATTTACTCCATCATCTTGGTCTTGAAGTCTTTGCTTTCGAGATCTTTACCTGACACGACAACAGAAAGAAGGGGGAAACCCTTCATGATTCGATCTTCACGAAGATCAAATAAACATGATCGACCCACGGTCTGAGATGGTGACATATCTCGAGTTGAGATACAAGATACATCGAGGGGGATGGAAGAACAACAACGAGGTTTGATTAGTGGTCAACAATTCCACGCTTTAGGAAGATGGTGGATGGTGTCAAGGTGGCGAGAAAATATTTACCATGATCCCGTAACAGGCCACCTCGAGAAAGGTGACGCAAAGAACTATTCCCTTAAGTGGCAAAAAGAATTACTTTTGATCCATAGATCATTGGAACTCTGTAAACCAGCCTAAGGCAATCACAAGCGACCATTTGGTGGAATGCAAAGGAATGGTACACCCGGACTAGAATGGATGATGTGGACTACCTTGTTGAAGACAACGCAATGGATGATTTGCTTATCATGGAAGGTGGGGGGGGGGGGAACCCATGGTAAATCCACTGTTGAAGATAACTCTGGAGAAGAATTACTAAGGAGACAGTCTATAGCGAGATAGCACAAGGACGGTGCAAGCTGGGAACGAAATGCAACTGTTGGAATGTTCCAACCATCATATCTGCCTGAGATTCAGATCCGATTGGGAATAGGATACTTCAGACTCAGCATGTCTGAACAGGAAAAGTTGCAACACAAATCGACGAGAAGACGTTGCGAGATTCTCGGGATATGAACTACGATAGCAAGCTCCAAAACGTGAGCTGGTTTTGCTACAAACATGTGAACACGTTGTCCTAGACAAGCATGACCACATGGTAGTCTTATAATAAAACACTACCGAGTTCGGGTGGGGAGCCATCATCGAGGGTATCGAAGTCTTTACACAAGTCCATGGATTAGATCCCAAGCATAGACTTCTTTTCCTTGAACAAGTCAATCAGTGGCTTGGTGTGCTATGGAATTCATATGAAATGAAGATGATCAGTCTATCATGCCATAGAATACTTCGCACGTGCATGACTGACTTGGGATGATTCCAAAGGAACAAAACAAACCTTTCTCAAATTCATGGCGGCAACTTACACCAGATGCACATGAATTAGAGGAAGTCACTACTTTCATCCAAACATATGCTTCATGAACGGAACACGAAGAATTGCTTACACAAGTTTCCAGTACTAGGTTGATGCTCAACATGACTCATGGGGGAGACAAAAATGCTACTGATGGACTCAACAGCAACTCATCGGAATTTCCATATCACTGAACTTCCACCATCATGTGAACACGTGATAGTATTGGTCAGACCAAAAGAGGTAATGGTGTATGCTCGAAGGATCAACCACGAGTAAGACAACATTACGAATATCGTTGGTTCCGATTTGACTTGATAATGGCCCATACTCAAGTCAAAGAATTGGTAGGACAATAGATCCAACAACTGATCACAGGGACCAATCGATGAAGATATCATCCTTCTTCAACACACACTACACAAGAATATCCCTTGGATCGAGCTAAGTTGGACAAGCTTTATCTTCCAACTCTCCAAGTTGTTGTCTAGCTTAACCGACTAGCTCGGGGTATCCAACACGATTCTTGGAGAAGGGGTGGTTCATAAGAAACCAACTTGATCACGAGCTCAACATAACAGTCAGAAACAATCCGTAACACTTCCAAGAAGATAATTGGAAAGTCACGAACCACCGGTATGTTACTAAGCTCAAGAGTAATCTTGCTTTTGAGGGCAAGACGACATGATCAAATGAGTGAGGACTTGCCACAATCCTAATTCATCAATCGAAGTGTGCACCAGAAATAAGGACTAGGTAGCACGATCAATCTTAGGATGATGGGTTAATAACCACACGCTAAGAATGAGAATATTGTCCTTTCACTACCAAGCAACAAGTTGCTCGGGGTATTGATTTTACACATCACAATTCACTTGCCGGCATTCCGGTTACAACAACACGGAACCGAGGAATGAATAATGATAGCGAGAAGTATCACTGCATCAAGAATTCCTAGGAGGTTGTGCAATTTCCATGACACTCTTGACATAAAGATGGTAACACTCCAAGGTAGAGCAGAACAAAAGCTGAGTTGGCGTTTTGATCTGCGGGATACAACTACTTTGACCCAATCCTAGAGATGGATGAGGTACTGGAGTTTGTTTCTCCTAGTCATTCCGGAATAGAATGGCTTGACGGACCACAAGGATAAAATGCATCGATGGACACAAATGCACACATACCCTTGGCTATCAATTGATAGATGAAGGTCAGGATGCAACTGAAAAGAGCAACTCAGAGGAACATATAATTTTCTAAGTTGTGGATGCACAGATTAGTAGGTCGAGTAAACTCAACATTTCTTCCGGATAACCCATGCGGAAAGGTAGAATTGGCAGATTCACAATTATGAATGGAGAACTCCTCAAGAGCACTCTTATTGTGATCTTTTGGCTCAAAAGAACTTCTGCCATAAGCGGTTCGTAGTATTTGGAAGAAGGAAATACCACGGACCTTGAGGACTATCGCAAGGTTACTAATATCCTAAAGGCACTAGCAAATACTAACAACATGAAGTAGGGTGAATCTCGGTTCGAAACCCAGAGTAGAATACCTACTACTAAACGGCATCACGGGATGCTTTCAAGAATATCGGCGTAATCATCACACCGGGATACAAAAGCATTGTTAAATTGCTAGGTGACTTCCTAAACATCTAGGGTCATAATAATAGTTCCAACATATATGTCAAGGCAATAAATTACCTCAACTCACCGATTAGTGTGCTTGTTCTGACCAAAGAGGACATCGGGAACAGAAGGAAAGGATTGCAAATGCATCGACTATTTAGAGACCTGGGATGACTCTTGACAAGATAACGGCTGTAAATGCTCAAAATGATTTGAGACATCCTGCAGAAAATGGTGGCATAACCACTCAACAACATCATAACAAGATTCTGGGATCAACAACTATTATACAGAAATAGTAGGAACTGAACTGAGGCTTAAAACCAACAATCTTAAAGGTCTATGGATTAGTAACACGTCATCCTAATAGATAGATGAGAAGCCTAGTTCTTAAACCCCGAGAAGAGAAGAGGATGACTCAGATCGAAGGCCATGAGGTATAAGGAGTAAAAAGAGCCTTACGCTCCTTCCACAATCAATTCCCTTACATAACTAAAGCATTTCTAGACACAACTTCACCAGTTTGGCTTGGTAATCCCACAGCAACAAAGCTCGATACCAACGCTGTCGGGACCCGATCCTAAGTCACACCGATCTAGCATGTAACACATCATATCACTTTGCGGCCTCACGCACGGTATTCCCACGGTGTCGCCTTACCATGGCCCGGGACCGCTTATGTCTTTTGGCTCACGATATGATAGTGTCGCTAGCATCCATATGACAAAGAACCGGGCCGACATGGCTAGTCGTGAACCCAAAGCGGCACTAACCCATGGGGACAGCATACATGAATCACATCGAGCATGTCGGTCATCAACGATATATTCGGGCTGTAGCACTGGGCTAACAGGACTCCGTATCCCGGCTGTAGCAGGCTAGGCAGGACTCGAATAACACCGCGTGACATTTCCCAAGGGATGATATAGGAACGGTGAAACACATGCCGCCTACCAAGTGTCCAAGCAGAGTCTGGGCTAGCAGGACTCCGTGAACCGGGCAGAAGCGGACTACCATCGCCGGAGGCACGAGACTACATTTCCCCATATGAGAGGCTGCCAAGGATAAACAACTAGTTTGTCGGATCCCACACATACCAAGCATTTCAAACATACACACAATATGCTCAATATGTGTAGATACAACATGGCATCACAACATAACTCTACGACTCAAAATATTATTCATTAGGCCCGAGGAGCGAGATATTACAAACAGGGTCTCATGACCCAACACTCGTGAGCATACAAGTCAAAGCACAAGCGAAGCTAATCATGTCTCGAGTACGCATAACTATAAATGAAAAAGGCTGAGAAGCCCGACTATCTACCAAATCTCGCCGAGGCACAAGATCGTAGCTGAGGTAACAAGCTAAACGTCAAGTCCACGTGGAACTACTAGCTAGACCGACGTCTCTCGCAAAACATAAAATAAGCAAACGTGAGTACAATTGTACTCAGCAAGACTTACATCGAACTAACTACATATGCATCATTATCAAAAGGGGTGGTGGAGTTTGACCGCAGCAAGCCAGCTTTGACTCGGTGGCTATCCCGAACTACGATTCGCAAGTAACTCTTTTGAGGTGGCGCACACGAGTCCACATAATCACCATATCAAGTACACCACTATGGATCCGCCCCCCGTCTACCACGAGAAACGCCATCCATAGCACTCACGCTATCTTGCGATTTTAGAGTATCCACTTTCACTTGTCTATGAACTATGCAAGGGTCCAAGTTTCCATATCCGAGGAATCCGGCTATTCGAATAGATAATGATAACCTGCAGGGTGTACTTCTTCACACACGCCTCGCCACTTACCGCCCAGACATCGCCATGTACCTCGGCAACCTTCAAGCGAAGCCGGGCGAGGGAGTCGGCCACGACCGACTAACCACACAAGTCTCTCGTCCAGTGTTTATCGCCTATTCGGGTTCCATCCGCAGGAGATCCGCCGGGTGTCGCCACGGCCCCAAACGATGTGAGCAGGGTTCCCAAGCCCACCAACCGGTGCCACTTGGTACACCGTACATCAGTGTTTAGTCTGTCCCAAGCCCACCTGCACGGGTGCCACTTGGTAGACTACTAACACTACCTACAAACGCCAGAAACTAGTTGCAACTCCTGGACAGAGATCAAGTTGATTAATAAGTCGAGAGGGGTCGAGTTACCGGAACCCAATGTGTGGTAGTAGCTGTTCATGGATCACAAACACAGAACTCAGTTCCTGAGGACGGCTGCAATGAGACAACCCACCATGTACTCCTACATGGCCTCTCACCGCTACCTTTACCAAATCGTGTTCACACACTTAGCTCACACACAATAGGACATGTTCATAACAATTCCAATTCATTCCCGATGAATCGGACCCGACTTAACTCTAAGCAGTAGCAGGCATGACAAACAAGCATAAATGAGTAGGCACAACATGGCTCAAACAATTCCTACTCATGCTAGTGGGTTTCATCTAATTACTGTGGAATGACAGGTCATGCAAAGGATCAAGGGGTTCAGCTACCGCAGCAAGTAACACATGAGTCGTTGTTGTCCTAATGCAATAAAATAGAGCAGGAGCGAGAGAGTGGGATTATATCGGAATGAACAAGGGGGTTTTGCTTGCCTGGCACTTCTGAAGATAATAGTTCTTCATCGGTGTCATCGAATAATCATCGTCGGTACATCGTCTATCGAGAGGGGACAAACACCGGCAAACAAGAGAGAGCACAATCAACGCAATGCACATATATGATGCATGATCATGTTAAGGAACTGAATTTACCTAATGCAACAATACTCCAAGTTAGTTGAAGTGGAGTTCAAACAAGGTTGAACTCCAACCCCAAATGCTATTTCATAAATTACCCTAATCATGATTCCTCCTATTCAGTAGGGTTAACTTGCTCAAACATGCATGATCATGGCATAAACAGATTCTTCATATTTTTCTGATCATTTTTCATATATAAATTATTTCCATCCGAGTTACGGTTGAATTTATATGATTTTTAGAAGTTTAGAGTATTTTCTGAAATTTACTGAATTAAATTAAATCCGTAAAAGGGTATTATTGCGTCGA
This sequence comes from Aegilops longissima, assembly GCA_021605205.1. Classification (NCBI taxonomy): domain Eukaryota; kingdom Viridiplantae; phylum Streptophyta; class Magnoliopsida; order Poales; family Poaceae; genus Aegilops; species Aegilops longissima. Next base: position 228,453,292 of record CM038677.1, on the reverse strand, counting down.
CCGACGTCGATGTGACGTCGCCGGTCAACTGGGCGCCTGGTCAAACCGGCGTGTGGGGCCACACGTCGGTGACTAACTAAACTAACCTAGTTAATTAGCACTAACTTGGGTTAGTTAAATTAGTTTAAACCTAACTAGAGTAGTTAGCGGGCGGGCCCGCATGTCGCTGAGGAGAGGGGAGGTCAAACCGGCGGTGGGTCAACCCACGCCGGTCAGTGGTCAAGAAGCGGCGCTTAGCCGCCGGCGAGCCCGACGCGGTGCAAAGGCCGCGGAATTGGTCTACAGAGCACGGTTTGGCGGCGGAGACGCCTACGTGATGCGGAAGTGAGCCGCATCGAGTGGTGGTGGTGATTGGCTTCGGGTCGCCGGAACGTCGCCGGCGACGACCTTGGCGGCTGCCGGAGCTCGGCGAGGTCGGAGTTGGCGCTTAGGGGCACAAGAGGCCGAAGGGTGGGTGCTACGGACTCCTCACGAGTACGGTGAAGACGATGGCGTGCTCGGAATCGAGCCATCGGGCGTGGCCACGACGGCGACGTCTTGATGGCGGCGGGGTGCGGCCGAGCTCGGTGTGGTCGTTGTGGTGCGCAATAAGACAAACGGAGAAGGGGAGAAGGGGCAGGAACTCACAGCGGGGTCGGAGAGGGGGTGATGAGCTCGGGAGGTCTGGCGGTGCCGAATCGACGGAGGCGGCTCGGGTGCCCGAGGTTGAAGACGAGGCGAGGTCGGCGCTCGAAGGCGTTTGGAGTCGCGTGGGTCAGCGGAGAGGTCCGGGGCGACGAGGCGGAGCTCGGGGACATGCCGGGGAGGCGAGGGAGGGCTCAGAGCGTGGCTACGGCGAAGCGGTGGACGGCGGCTCTTGGTCGCGTGAGGGAGAGAGAGCAGAGGAAGGGGAGGGTCGGGAGAGAGTGAGAGAGCAGGGGTCGCGTGGCGCTGGGAGGCGCCCAGAGCGCCGGGGTGAAGCAGGCAGGTGGAGGTGGCGCTGGCCGGCAGCTGCCGGGCACGCGCCTGCCCTCCGGCAGAGGAGGAAGGCGACAGGAAGGAGGCGGTGGTGGGCTGGGCCTGCCAGTGGGCCAGCGTGGGGAGGGGAGGAAGCGGGCGGGTGGTGCACAGTGAGGCCAAAGACTCTCTCTCTTTTCCATTTCTGTTTTCTATTTTGCAGTTTGTTTTGATCCAGCTTTTAAAAACCAAATCAATTTTATAAATCCTGAAAATATTCACGGGCACTTTCTGAATTATTTCTATGGCCCACAAATATTTCCAACATTATTTGAGCATTTAAATTATTTATAGTGTTTAAATGCCCAAAGTCAAATGGTTTAAGATTTAATTCAAAATCCAGAATGACCTATAAGATATGTTCATCATTTTTGGAAGGGCTTTCACCTTTATCCATTAACCATGAACATTTTCACAGTGGCATTTTGGGATTATTGAAAATGATTTTATTTGAACCTATTAGAATTCAATTGGTGCTAGGGTTTCAACAATCCCCATTTCAACTTTCTGAGAAAATTAACATGATGACATGAATGCCTTAATGCAACTAATGTCAAGCAATTCTAGGGCTGTGACACCCGGATCCTTCGGGATCCGGCGATCTGCGGCGGCGCGGCGAGGCGTGGGCGAGGGGTAGACGATGGGGGCGGGCCCCGCTGTCAGTGAGAGAGAGGGAGAGGCGAGGCGAGCGGGCGGCCGATGCGGAGCGCTTTCGGGCGAGGGGTGAGGTGAGGGGGAGCTGGGCCGGCTCGGTCGGCGCTGGGCTGGCAGTGGGCGGTGGCCGGGCCGGCCAGTGGTGGGGGTCTTGGGCTGGCTGGGCAGAGGCCTAAATGGCGCTGGGTGGGTTTTCCTTTTTTAAATTTATTTTTTAAAATAAAACAAAACAGAGTATAACTTTTAAAATATAAATATTTTATATAGGGTATATATATACCAAAATGATCGGGAATATTCCTTTCATTTGAACATTTTTCCAAAGGCAAAATCCAAACTTTATAAAATCCATTTTTTCAAATTCAAATAAAATTCACATTTGAATCCAAATCTTTTGGCAATGTTTTCCTTTGATATTTCTGGAGTGTCATGTTTACTCCTCTCATACTTTTGATCAAGTATTTATCAGGCTTAGTTTTTGAAATGTTTCCCACTTGCCAAAGTTTGAATTGAAATTCAAAATTCAAATTTCTCTGAAACTTCAAATAGCATTCAAATTCAAACAGGATGCATAGGATGCTTAGCTATAATTGTAAAACATTCCAAATAGGAAATTTGGGATGTTACAAACCTACCCACCTTAAGATGAATCTCGCCCTCGAGATTCGGGTTGGCTAGCAATAGGTGCGGGTGATCTCAAGAAGGTCTTCTTGGCGCCCTGTGTGGCTTCTTCCTCGGTGTGGTGACTCCACAAAGACCTTGCAAAATTTGATGACCTTGCTGCGGGTGACTCGCTTGCAGCCTCGAGAATTCGGACGGGTTTCTCCTTGTAAGTCGATCACCGCTGCTGTATGGCCTCTAGGGGCCTTTGTGTCTCTCAACGGAACATCGCCATGTCGGCATGACACTTCTTCACCGAGAAACATGGAAGACATCATGAACTCCGGACAATCCTTCCGCAATTCCAACTTGTATGCAACTTCTCCACGACGCTCGAGGATTTTGTAGGGCCAATGAATCGGGTGCTAACTTTCCTTGACACCAAACCTCTTGATTCCACGAAGTGGTGACACACGAAGATATGCTCGCCTCCGACTTCGTAAGTCACTTCCTTGCGCCATCTTGTCGGCATAACTCTTCTGTCTCGATCGTGCTATCTTGAGCCTGTCTCGAATCAGCTTGACTTTTCTTCGAATCCTTGATAAGGTCGGAACGAAAAATGATCGATCCCCAACATTATCCCACAAAGAATGGTGTTTCGCACCTCCTTCCGTGATAGAGCTTCGAAGGGGCCATCTTCAAACTGGATTGATAACTGTTGTTGTATGAGAACTCTGCGACGGCAAATTATCATCCCAGCTAGACCCATAGTCTAGCACACAAGCTCTCAACATGTCCTCCGTAATCTGGTTGACTCTCTCGGTCCGTCCATCCGTCTCATGGATGAAAAGCTGTCATCAATTCCAGCCTCGCACTCCAAAGTTTCATGCAATCGCTTCCAAAACTTTGAGGTAACTGCGTTCCTCTATCGACACGATTTTCCTCGGAACTCCATGCAGATATACGATCCTGGTCATGTATATCTTGGCCAACTTAGCACTGGTATAGGTAGTCTTCACGGAATGAAGTGAGCTACCTTGGTCGACGATCAACCACTACCCAGATGGAATCATAACTGAACGGGTCTGGGTAATCCTGTGATGAAATCCATTCCAAGTTTCTCCCATTTCCAATCGGGAATCGCAAAGGTTGAAGTAACCTCGCTGGCTTCGATGTTCGCCTTTACACGCTGACAAACATCGATATCGCTACGCACTCGGCAATATCCTTCTTCATACCGCCCACCGTAAACTTTGTTTCAAATCCAGGTACATCTTGGTGTTGCCAGGGTGAATCAAGTACGGTGAATCATGAGCTTCTCATTCAGAATCAGAACAACAACGCCAACAATCCACCGCCACCACCCCCTGTGGACAACTTGACTCGATTTCTGAGACTGAATCCGCCAGTGTTCTCTAGTAGCACTGAGCCGATTGTGGCTGATGATTGGCTCCGCAAAGTCGGAAGAGAGCTAATCACTGTGGGATGCACTGATGCTGAGAAGGTGCGCTTTGCACAAGATCAACTTGATGGACCTGCAGCTTCTTGGTGGGAGAACTACACCGCCACCTATCCCATTGGAGCCATTACATGGGATCAGTTCCAAGAGGCCTTCCGCACCGCTCATGTCTCATTTGGAGCCATGAGTCCAAGAAGCATGAGTTCCGCAACTTACGCCAGGGAACCGCATCGTGGCACAAGACGTGGATGAATTCAGCAAGCTCGCACGCTATGCCCCCGATGATGTGGCCACAGATGCCGCCAAGCGGAGAAGTTCCTTGAGGGACTCAATGATGAACTGAGCATGCAGCTTATTGTGGCTACTTTCAACAACTACCGGAGCTGGTAGACAAGGCCACCATTCTTGAAGGCAAGCAGCAACAGATAGAGAGTCGCAAGCGGAAGTACAACCAGGGAAGCACAACTCGGGAGCTCAGCGAAGCCCCGCTATGCACCATACTCGGGAGGGCACACCCATCATAACCATGGAGGTCATAACCATGGAGGAAATGGGAATAACCGCAGCCAGACAACAAGTCGCCATGGCAATGGCAATGGAAACGGTAATGGCAATCAGCACCGTTCTGCCCGGCCCGAAGGATCTGAGCCACATCACCGCTTCAAGTGCCGTAAGACAGGCACTATGCCACCGACGCCCGGAGGCCAAGCAGAGGAATGGAAATGGCAATGGAGGCTCAAATAAGAAGCCCAATCCGCTCCTCGTGCTCGGGTGAACCACATCGACGTGGAGGACGCCTATGATCAGCCGGATAATCGTGGTTGGTAAGTTTTATTGAATTCACGCTCAGTATTGGTACTATTTGATTCGGTGCAACGATTCATTCATATCAAGGGTAGTCGTGGAAAAGCACGGGTTACCCACTAAAACCCTTAGAAGCCCCTTCGCCGGGCCCGCAGAGGAGAAAGGATGGCGGCGAGGCTGTCATGCAACCTCAACATCGGGAACCATAAATTTCCGCAGACCTCATAGTGTTGGAAACCTGGACCTTGGATGTAATCCTAGGCATGGATTGGTTGACGGTTTGAAGGAACATAGATCGTGCTCAAGAAGTCTATCCCGCCACCACCCCAGAGCGTAAGAGGATCAAGTATGTAGCCAGCACACCAGATGAAGAATCAGTGCATTCCCTCACGGAGTTGTTCAGGAGGAAGTGCCAGTAGTGCAAGAATTTCCCGATGTGTTTCCGGAGGAATTACCAGGAATGCCACCGGACAGGGACATTGAATTTCTGATCGAGTTATTGCCCGACACAGCCCCAATATCCAAGAGACCTTATCGGATGCCACCGAATGAGTTGAAAGAGATCAAGGATCAAATTAATGAATTATTGGAGAAAGGATATATTCGTCCAAGCTCATCACCTTGGGGAGCCCCAGTTCTTTTGGTAGAGAAGAAGGATGGAAGCTTGAGGATGGTTGTGGATTATCGTGCGTTGAACGAAGTAACCATCAAGAACAAGTACCCTCTGCCGATGATTAATGATCTGTTTGATCAGCTAGTTGGAGCCAAGGTATTCTCTAAGATCGATCTTCGATCAGGGTATCATCAGTTGAAAATTCGTGAAAAGGATATACCCAAAACAGCATTCACTACCAGGTATGGTTTATATGAGTATACCGTCATGTCATTTGGATTGACTAATGCTCCTGCGTACTTCATGAATTTGATGAACAAGGTGTTTATGGAATATCTGGACAAGTTTGTCGTGGTGTTCATCGATGATATATTGATTTTCTCCAAGAGCGAGGAAGAGCATAAGGAACATTTGCGTCTAGTTCTGGAGAAACTTCGAGAACATCAGTTGTATGCCAAGTTCAGCAAATGTGAATTTTGGTGAAGGAAGTCGGATTCCTCGGACATGTTATTTCAGGAGAAGGAATAGCAGTTGATCCCGCCAAGGTTGAATCAGAGCTTAACTGACCCAAAATCGGTCAAATCTACGTCTGCATTCATCCCAAGATCATGCCGGTACTCACAAGACATCGATAAAGTAATCAAAGTTCAATCACACCTGAATATCATTACACGATTCTCATATAGAGTCTTTATTACAAGGGAATAAATTCGCTCAAGGCCAACTCATGAGAAATAAACTACTAATGCTGGAAGCGTCAAGTAAAGCGAGTCCATCCGACTCCAAAGGGCAATCGCTAAGCGCGGAGCGAGCCTCACTCCCGATCGAATATACCTCGCAACATAAGACGTTGCAGCCATGTAGGTCAGCTTTTGGAATAAGCTGGCAAGTCATGAAGAATAACAATAATAAAATTGCTATCACTATATGCATTTTTGGCTGTGGAGCTCTAAGTTTCATCATTTTGCGAAAAGCAAATTTTTCCCTACTACAGTGGACTAGCTTGCAAATTACTACAATTGTTGGTAGTTATTGAGATGGTTCCGCCAACCAATATCTCACTCCCAAATTATTAAGTCATAAACCCCTCAAATTAATTCATTAGTTTTAGTGTTGAGATATCCGAATACTTCCAAGTTCCAGAGGCTCAAATTGTCCGTGAATCGGGACACGGCTAATCGATTAGATCTTTAACTCGCAGAGGTTTGCGACTTTCCCGCAAGAATCATTCCTCCTTTAAAGTCTTCGCACTTCATGGTGTTTGAAGACGGACGAATGAAACAGGTCTTCCAAAGAGTTCTTACAGCTACCGCCGTACCCATCCAATCCTACCGTTCTTCTACATCTCGTAGTACCGCCCAGCCAGCGTCACTACTAGGGTTAACCCAGCCCGAGCCCATAATGGCTTGCGGCTGCATGTAAGCTTCCGGTCATGGGGCATCCATCCTTCTCTTCGTGGCTGGGTGAAGCTTTCCGCAAGATGTCATGGCACTTCTCCATGCATCCCGCCAACCACTGGGTTCTCCAGGTGCCCGTCAACAAATCCTCCACCCAAGAGTGAATTTCCAAGTCCATCTTGATCATTGTAGTTCATGGGGTTGTCATCATCATTGACTCTCACATCTTGCTTATGAATTTCACTCAACCAAAACCCGTCTCACGAGCATAGCAAAGTAAACTACTTCGTCCGGGGTCATGGTAACAAGGGATTGGTTCATCCTACCACATGATACTACTCAAGTTTAATAACTTCAAAATTTTAACTACTGCATGCATGGTGGGTGGTGACAATTCTAATGCACAAAAACATAGGTATAGAAATAACATGATCAAAACTTGCCTTGCCGATGATCCTCGTAAGCTAAAGATTCAGAGTAGCAAGCTTCAAGACTGAAACTCTACCGAGACAAACAAATCACAATAAGCATATAGCAACGGGATCACATAACAAAATAGCATAACAAAGTAACACACCAAAATCAACAAGCAAAATCCAAAGGGAAAAACTCAAAGAAAAACCACTCAAAGTTTTCCTACTTCAAACAACAACTAAAAGTAGTTTTATATAATAAAAAATTTCTCAACAAAACCTAATCATGGTTTTATGTTAACTTAACAGAAAAGAAATCACTAAGCAACTAGGAGCAAAAAGAATTAATTAAAAATCTATTATGAAACTCCTATTAGGCCTAATTCAATTTCTATTAAGAAAATAAAATAAAACTTTTATTAATTATAAATAAAAGTTCATCCTATAAAGTGACAGAAACTATCCTAGAATAATCAATCACATGTTAAAAATAAATTTATTTACTAATTAAATTAATAGGAAAACAGTAGCTAGCCAATTAATTAGAATTAACAAGTTTCTGCTTAAAACTATTTTTTTATTAATCCTAAAATACCCAAATTAATTTTTATGGTTTGGCAATGCCAAAATAAAGTTGGGACAAAAGAATCATCCAAAATAATTTTTCTAACTCAAGTTATAGCAGATTTACTATTCTGACTAAAAATAAATTAAGGCAATTTTATTTAATTTTAACATAGCTAAATATATATTCTACAGAAACTTTAGAAAATTTGCAAACCAACAAAAAAAGAATCACCTAAAAATATTAAACAGAATAAAAGATATGAATTTTTCAAAACAGAAACTATTTTGTTAAAACAGAAAAACAAAAATAAAAGAAAAAGGCCTAATGGGCCTAAACTGTGCACTGGGCGTAATATAACCTAATCGGGCCTAGGTTTAAACTAAAACGGGCCGGGCTAAAACAAATAAACCTAACTAATTAAACCGGAAAGAACCGGGCCGGTTTTGTTATAAAAAAACATACCCCTTCGGGGTCTAATCCTAGCCGTCCATTGGGATCGGACGGGGGAGGGGGATTCCGGCGACTAACCGGAGTTCGGCGACGGCCGCGGCGGCGGCGAGAGTGCGGCGAGGGTTCCGGTCGTCGGGGAGGTCGGGGGAGTAGCCTGGGGGTGCAGACGAGGTCGGGGAGGGGTCTGGTGGAGTCGTTGGGGGTCGGGGGTGACTAGGGTGGCGACGGCGGCGACAATGGCGGCGGCGGGAGCTTCGGACTCCGGCGTGCTCGAGCGAGAGGGAGAGGGGTTCCGCGAGGCTAGGGGGGAATGGGTGCGGGCGTCGGCTATATAGCCGAGGGCCTCGGCTAGCTTCGGGGCGATCGGGACGGATCGAATCCGGATCCTTCGGGATCCGCGATCTGGCGTGTGGCGAGGTGGCGTAGGGGTAGACGATGGGGCGGCCCCGCTGTCTGAGAGAGAGAGAGGAGAGGCGAGGCGAGGCGGCGGCTGAGCGCTTTCAGGCGAGGGGTGAGGTGAGGGGGGCTGGGCGGCTCGGCTGGGCTGGCTGGCTGGTGGTGGGCTGGCCGGGCCAGTGGTGGGTCATGGCTCTGGCTGGGCCAGGGGGCCTAGCTGGCGCCTGGGGTGGGTTTTTCCTTTTTAAATTTATTTTTTTAAAATAAAACAAAACAGAGTATAACTTTTAAAATATAAATATTTTATATAGGGTATATATATACCAAAATGATCAGGGGAATATTCCCTTTCATTTGAACATTTTTCCAAAGGCAAAATCCAAACTTTATAAAAATCCATTTTTTTCAAATTCAAATAAAATTCAGATTTGAATCCAAATCTTTTGGCAATGTTTTCCTCTGATATTTTTGGAGTGTCATGTTTACTCCTCTCATACTTTTGATCAAGTATTTATCAGGCTTAGTTTTTGAAATGTTTCCCACTTGCCAAAGTTTGAATTCAAATTCAAAACTCAAATTTCTCTGAAACTTCAAATAGCATTCAAATTCAAACTGGATGCATAGGATGCTTAGCTATAATTGTAAAACATTCCAAATAGGAAATTTGGGATGTTACACGTGCCTACACTTCCAGCATACATTTTCTAAGAGAGAACCACCTACTCATGTGTTGAGACCAAGATATTCCATTCCAACCACATAAATCTTGATATCTAGCCTTCCCCAAGTTGCTTTCCACTCAAATCATCTTTCCACCAAATCCAAATCTGTGAGAGAGAGTTGAGTGTTGGGGAGACTATCATTTGAAGCACAAGAGCAAGGAGTTCATCATCAACACACCATGTGTTACCTTTCGGAGAGTGGTGTCTCCTAGATTGCTTAGGTGTCACTTGGGAGCCTCCGTCAAGATTGTGGAGTTGAACCAAGGAGTTTGTACGGGCAAGGAGATCGCCTACTTCATGAAGATCTGCCCTAGTGAGGCAAGTCCTTCGTGGGCGATGGCCATGGTGGGATAGACTAGGTTGCTTCTTCATGGACCCTTCGTGGATGGAGCCCTCCATGGACTTGCGCAGCCGTTACCCTTCGTGGGTTGAAGTCTCCAGCAACGTGGATGTATGATAGCACCACCTATCGGAACCACGGATAAAAAATCTTCATGTCTACATTGCGTTTGCTCCCTCAAACTCCTCCCTTTACCTTCATGTGCAATACTCTTAGTATTGCATGTGTCGGTTGATTGCTTGACTTGTGCAAAGTTGCTAAAATCTACCAAGACTTAAAATTGGGAAAAGGCTAGATTTTTATTTGGTCAAGAAGTATAATCACCCCCCTCTAGACATACTTTTGATCCTACAAGTGGTATCAGAGCTACGATCTCCATTTTCCTTGATTTCCATAGTTTTTGGTGATCATAGCCTTGGTTTCACAACCTAGGAGAGTATGGCGTCTAGCGAGGGAAATTACCACCATAGAGGTCCTTACTTTGATGGTACTAATTTTGCTAGTTGGAAGCATAAGATTAAAATGCATATTCTTGGACGTAACCCCGCCGTTTGGGTTATTGTGTGTATTGGCTTGCAAGGTGAATTCTTTGATGGGAGAGAACTGAACCATGAAGCTACCGCGGAAGAGTTGAAGATGCTGCAATACAATGCTCAAGATTGCGATATCCTCTTCAACAAATTGTGCCCCGAAGAATTCAACAAAACCAGCCGTCTTGAGAATGCAAAGGAAATTTGGGATACTTTTATTGATATGCACGAAGGTACCGACTCCGTCAAGGAATCCAAATTGGATGTGCTTCAAAGTCAGCTTGACAAGTTCAAAATGAAGGATGGTGAAGGTGTCGCTGAAATGTACTCTAGGCTTGTTCTCATCACAAATGAGATTGTCGGCTTAGGAAGTGAAGAGATGACTGACAGATTCATCATCAAGAAGATCCTAAGATCCTTGGATGGAAAATATGATATCGTGTGCACATTGATCTAAATGATGCCCAATTACAAAGATCTCAAGCCTATGGAAGTCATTGGAAGAATTGTTGCTCATGAGATGTCACTCAAGGATAAGGGAGAGCTTCACAACAAGTCAAGTGGTGCTTACAAAGCCTCATGTGATGCTCCTACATCATCAAGTGAGAAACAAACCTTCAATGAGGAATTGAGCTTAATGGTGAAGAATTTCAACAAGTTCTACAAGAGTAGAAGCAAGGAAAGAAGTTCCAAGTCAAGGTCCTACAATCACAAAAGATCTTCGAGTCGTGAACGTAATTACTACAATTTTGGAAGACCCGGACACTACTCCAATGAGTGTACGGCTCCCTACAAGAGAAGAGAAGATTCACCCAAAAGGAGAAGTAGAAGAGAATAATCACCACCAAGAGAGAGAAGGAGTAGAGATGATCGTTATGAACGAAGAACCTCTCGGAGAAGCAAGGATTCGAAAAGGAAGGACAAATCATCAAAGAGCTACACAAAACTAAGACATCAAGCTCACGTTGGTGAATGGGTATCCGGCTCCGACTCCGACCATCACTCCGAAAGAAGTTATCACTCCAACTCCGAATATACTCAAGATGAAGGTGTTGCCGGTCTAGCACTTGTGTCAACCAACTCCTACGACATATTTGACTCACCAAATGAAGGAATTGGAAGGTGCTTCATGGCTAAAGGCCCAAAGGTATCACACCCCGAGTATGTTGATTTCAATAGTGATGAAGGTGATTTGCTAGGAGATGATGATTTACTTGTTGACAACTCTAGTTATGAAAACTATGATGAACTTGCTATTAATCATGATAATCAAGATAAAACGAATGATGATGATAAGAAGGAGATTGAGCATCTAACTAAAGAACTAAACACTCTTAAGTTAGCTCATGAAACTACCTTGGAAGATCATCGAGAACTTTTAAAGACTCATGAGAAGCTACGCTTTGAAAAGCTCAACCTTGAGCAAGAGTATGGGTTCTTAAAAGCAATCAATGATGATCTTCACAAGAAAAGTTCTTCTTACATTGCCAAGCGTTTACTCTTGTCTACTTACATGCCACAAGTTAAAACTAGCAACAAGAGTAAGAAAGATTCTTCATCTAGTAGTAACAATAATCATGCTAAATCCAATGTTGTTACTTCTAGTAGTTCTCTTGATTCCACTAATGATTCTCTTAGCCAAGTTACACTTGAGCAAGAAAATAGCTTATTGGAGGGAATTATAGAGAAAGGTGTTTACAAGAGCCTTGCCGGAAGTAAGCAATTTGAGGAAATTGTACGCAAGCAAGGAAGGCACCGGAAGAATCAAGGTGTTGGTTTTGAACGAAAGTTCAATGCCAATGGAGTTGAGTTGGAAGAAGATCAATACCCCAAGACGAAGTTTGTTCCTCAACAAGAGAAGTATGATCCTACTTCTTTCTAAGGGACACAAGCTCAAGATTATCTTCCAACACAAGACCATAAGCAAAAAGGCAAGGATAAGCTTCAAGAGGAGATTGATGCATTTGAAGAAACTCCCGAGGCCTTGGTCAAGTGGGTTCCCAAGACTACATCAAGTTCTACTTCATTAAGTAAGACTACAACTCCAAGGATTCCCATCAATATGATGTGGATCCCGAAGAAGAAAAACTAGAGAGTTCTTGAGGGTGACTCCGCCAACATATTTCACTCATATCATCTTGGCAAGGACAAGTGCAAACAACTTCCACATCTTGCACTAGTTCAAGGAGTCACAAACCCTCTTGTTGGTAAGACAAGGGACAAGGTAACCTAATGCTTTCATGGACATCATCATATATGAACTTCATTCTATGTCTATGGATATCCTTGTTTGTTCCTTGTGGGACTAACCCGTGTAGGTATTGAAAGTGAAACTCACTCCAATGTACTGCTCCAAATGATCTACATCAACATTGAGCATCCACATCTTCAACACCTACATGAAGTCATCACCGACAAAACCCAAGGTTAGTTCATCCCTCTGAGGGGGAAATCACATCTAGGGGGAGCTTTACTCTAATCAATTGAGCTAAAGCAACTCTAATGGTGTGAACACATCAATGCTTTATGTAAAAGTGGTAACCCCACTTGTGCTTAAACGATGAGTATGACCTATGATCAAATGTTCTCATTTTACTCCTAAGTCAATATACTCATATATAGATGACCTAGTCATCGCCAATTGCTTGATAGATGCTAGAGTGTTTGTGCATGCTTCGTCACATATTTCATTTGCCATTTTATTGTGTGAGCATGTTGGATGCATATTTTACTCATTCGAGGACATCCATTTATTGCTTTGATTGTTTTGCTCTTTCTCTTTTGCCAAATGGATGGACAAGAATTCCTAAGAACTCCCTCTAGCTATCTATGCTTTTCTCGTCTCAAACTCTATTCATGCTACATCACAAACTTTGATCAAGTAAGATTCGAACCACTCTGTGTGAGGAGCACTCGGAGTCCCCAATTCGTCATAGACTTAAACTTCCAAAACCTCTTTGTGTAAATTTGGTATGATCGAGTCATCCACTTTGGTCACACCGAGTTCACTAAGTTGATCTAGGTTTTCAATCTCGATGCAACCGATTTGAACTTTTCGGTCACACCGAGTTGCAGTAACAGCCTGCGATTCTGCATCTCGGTGCCACCGAATTGTTCCACTCGGTCACACCGACAGGGTCGGGATATATATACCCACGGGTGAGATTTTGGAAACTTCTTCAAACTCCTTAGCCCACGCGTATCCTGCTCTGTCGCCTCGAGTCTCCGGATCGTCTCCTCATCGCCAGCAACCTCCCGCTGCTGGTTTCCATCACCGTCAACGGATTTCTGCCCCGCTGTTGCCGCCGTAGCGAACTCATCGCTTAACTAGGGTATGAGTTCGACCCCTTGTGCTCTCTTTTTTACCTCCGATTCTAAGCACAAGGTCAATGCCATGTTCTTTACCACGTATGAGATCAGTCTATCCAGAGAAAAACTCCACTAGATTAGATTTGATTCAAAAATTTAGGGTTAGGTCTCCGCCGAACTCATCTCTGACCGACCGAGTTGTAGAAATTGGTCTCACCGATCTGGCTTAGGCCATAGCACTTGCAGTTCTCGGTCTGACCAAAACTTGCAAATCGGTGTGACCGAGTTCAACTATCTGTGAAACCTTAGCAATCTCGGAGCCACTGAACTGTGACTCAGTCCGACCGAGTTCACTAGTTTAGACTCCAAAAGTTGCTTCGGTGTCACCGAGTTTAACAAATCGGTAGCTCCGAAATGCTTTCTGTGGAGAACTAAAACTAAGTTTTTGACTCATCTGTTTTGCAAAAATCTCTGCACTTTGTGATGCTCATCTACTCTACCTCATCTATATCTATTCACAGCGTCTGTTGTCAGTTCGCTTTGCCAAGATGTCTAACCAGAGTGATAGCTAGAACAAATCTGAAGAGCAAGTGCAAATGAGTGAGGGCACTAGTCCCTCTAGCAGCTATGATGAGGGCAGCAGGAGCACTCCAAGAAATTTGCCCAAGGCAGCCACTAGAACAAGGAAGAAGAGAACGTCAGACTCTGAGGATGAGGACGTGGCAGTTGAGGATGAGGCCACCTCAAGGAAGAAAGTGTTGAAGAAGGAGTATGGCACTGCTGCTGCAACAAAGCCTGGTATGCACAAGAAAGCACCTGCCAAGAGAGTGCCAACATCCAAGCCTAGGAAAGTAGCCTTGGAAGAAACAATGGAGTTCACTCTTGAACCCAAAGAGGCTGGAGAAGGCAAGAAGAGAAAGGAGAGGGTCAGGAAAACCATTGCCAGAATTATTGGCAAGCCCTCCATGATGAAAGATCCATCTGATGAGGATGAAGAGGAAGAGGATGCTGCACCAGCACCCAAGTCCAAAAAGCTTATGGGAGATGCTATCAAGTCAGGGGCTGCAACATCAAAGCCCAAAACTGCTCCAAAAGCTGCTGCTCAAACCATCATGTCTGCACCCAAGAGAAGCACCAGAAACATCCCAGCTGAAGAGAAGAACAAGGCCCCAGTGCCTGAAGTTGAAGAAGAAGATGCTGAAGCCCAAGTGCTGAGAAAGCTCAAACCAAAGATCCAAGACCACAATGACACTCATCCAGTGGCAGAGGACATGAACATCAGCAAGGATGCATGTCTGAGAGTTTGGAGGAAGAATGATCCTTATGCTGTGAGAAGGAGAACTGCAGTGGACTACAGGTTCCACACCAAAGAACAGCAAGATTTCTATGATACTATTTTGCTTGAAAAGAAGCCAATTGTCTGTGACATGAGATGGGTTGATTGGGAATACATCAAAGAGAATGAAGATCACTTCCCAGGTGTACATGACAGCTTCAAAGCCTATGGAGTTGACAAGTTCGTTGGACAGAAGCTCACCAAATGGAATGATGAGCTAATCATGCAATTCTACCCCACTGCTCATTTCTATCCAGATGGAAGTACAGTATGGATGTCTGAAGGTACAAGGTACCAATCAACTGTTGATGAGTGGGCCAAGTTGATAAATGCCCTGGAAGAACATGATGATGATTTGGATGTGTATGCCAAGAAGAAGAAAGACCACAACTCAATGGCAAATATGTACAAGGAGATCCCAGACAAAGCTTTGGAGAAACACAAGCTTGGATCTGTACATTATTTGTTGTCTGGTCTGCCTATTATCAACACTATCTTAAGGCATACTCTGCTACCCAAGTCTGGAGATCACAAGATGATTATAAGACATTCCATCAACTTGTTGCTGCTATTTGATGTGCCTCAGAAGTTTAAGGTCATGAGTCTGATTGTAGAGACAATCAAAAGGACAGCTGCTGACCAGAAAAGATCTTGTGGGTATGCTCCACATATTCAGGTGCTCATCAACTCCAAGATGGGCACAGTCACTTATTTGTTGGACAAGGAGCATTTACCTCTGTACCCAGAATTTGAAGACAACACAGTTGTGATGAATGAGGAAGAACCTTCATCAGTTCAAGCACAAGAGAAGAGAGCAAAGGCAAAGGCAGGGAAAGCTGCAAAGATGCCAAGTGTTGAGGAAGCATCACAAGTGTTCTTGAAGAGCAAACAAGATCAACTAGCCTATCTGATTCAAGCTACATTGAGGATTGAGAAAGGCTTGGCCACCCTGACTCAGAATCAGGAGAGCTTGGAGAGGATCATAGAGACAAAATTTTATGATCTTGATCTGAAAGTCACTGAGATACAGACTGCAGTTGAGCAGCTCCAGGAGGAAGCAGAAGAGAGGAAAGGAAAGGCAACTACAGATGCTTTTCGGCGAGTGCCAAGAGGTCAGAGGTCAGCTGCAGTGCCAATGCCAGATACTAGAGCTACATTAGCAGCATCAGCAGCTACAACTTCAGTGCCACCTCCAGCAGCCACTCCACCAGCTCCAGTTACACCAACTGATGCCTTCGTCCTTGGATTTCTCTCCACACCACCTCCCAAAGACCAAGCCTGAGATACGCATAGCACTATGCATTTTTGAACTTTTTGGTAACTTGTTGCCAAAGGGGGAGAAATGTATAGATCATAGGCTTTGAGAGAGAGTGTTTTGCTTCTTTGTCTCTCTTGCTTTTTGGTTGAACTTTATTGTGTGCTTGTTTAATACTCTATGTCTGCGTGTGAGATACTTGTATGATCATGTGTTCGATCATATGCTACTTTAATGTTTGCTTGGATGAGATTATCTTTTATATCCATATATGATCATTCACTTTGCTTGGTGATGAGTGCATGCTTTTAATTTATATCATTTTGAGCGCTCCACCAAGATGTATGTGACATGGAAGAGTAACCCATGATCCTAATCGATTGTGCATTTGCATTCAAAAGCAAATTCTAAATAATGCACAAATTTAGGGGGAGCTCTTGCTTATCACATACTTTTCAAAGCGACGATGTATTTCAATCTTATTATCATTTGTCGAAGCTTTGATCTATATGCTGTCATAAATTACCAAAAAGGGGGAGATTGAAAGTGCAACTATCCCTGGGTGGTTTTGGTAATTACTAACAACATATAGCTCATTGAACTAATGCCATTTCAAGATAAATATTTCAGGAAAGTTCAATGATTGGCATGGCATGGATTAGGAATGTGGACCCCTCAAAATGCTAAGGACACATATTGGCTCAAGCTCAAGATTCTACATTTTACTTTTAGTGATCCAAGATCACATTGAGTCCATAGGAAAGCCAATACTATTAAAAGGGGGTGAGGTGTTGCTTAATGGATTTTGCTCAAAGTGCTTAGTGATATGCTCCAAAACCCTCAACCACTTTCTCATATCCACATATGTCCCAAACCAAAAGTCAAACTCGGCCCCATCGATTTGATCTATCCGGCACCACCGAGTTCATTTGACATAGCCACTGCCAGAAACCCTCGTCACTTCGGTCTCACCGATAGGGATCTCGGTCTCACCAAGATGGGATTGCAAACTCTATGTTTCCTTTCGTAACGTTTCGGTCTAACCGAGATGAGCGATCGGTCCCACCGAGTTCGCGATGCAAACTCTCTGTTACCCTTTCATAACGTTTTGGTCTCATCGAAATAAGCGAATCAGTCCCACCAAGTTTGTGTAATCGGTCTCACCGAGATTACGTTATGCCCTAACCCTAATGAAATCGGTCCCACCGAGTTGACATGTCGTTCCCACCGAAAATCCGAACGTTCACATTTTAAACTAAATCGGTCCGACCGAGTTTCATGATTCGGTCCCACCAAGTTTGGTGATTCGTGTGTAACGCTTAGATTTTGTGTGGAGGCTATATATACCCCTCCACCCTCTCTTCATTTGTGGATAAAGCCATCAGAACGTGCCTACACTTCCAGCTTACATTTTCTGAGAGAGAACCACCTACTCATGTGTTGAGACCAAGATATTCCATTCCAACCACATAAATCTTGATCTCTAGCCTTCCCCAAGTTGCTTTCCACTCAAATCATCTTTCCACCAAATCCAAATTTGTGAGAGAGAGTTGAGTGTTGGGGAGACTATCATTTGAAGCACAAGAGCAGGGAGTTCATCATCAACACACCATCTATTACCTTTTGGAGAGTGGTGTTTCCTAGATTGGTTAGGTGTCACTTGGAAGAAGGGCTGGACCAAAAGCTCGTAGCTCACAAGCTTAATGGACGCTCGATAGTTCGGCTCGTTATGCTCGTAGCCCCCTTCTTAATGAACAGAGCCAATCATTGATTTCTGCTCGTTAAGCCTAACGAGCTAACGAGTTTCACGAGTAGCTCGTTAAGCTCATTAGTAACAATGCAACACATATTTTCATCGTACGTGATAAACTTTTTGTAGCACCTCAGTCAATCTATTCAATCTAATCGACATATGAGGCAACAAACTGTTGCATTTCTTTTTGTAGTCACTATATTTAATCTTGAAAATCACACATACACATTCATCCTATATATCTTAACACATTATAATCTGTTAACGAGCGCTCGCGAGTGCTCACGAGCTTAACGAGCTTCAAACGAGCCGAGCCGAGCAGGGTTTTCTGCTCGTTAGTCTTAACGAGCTTAATGAGCCGAGCCTTATCGAGCACGAGCTTAACGAGTACGAGCTTAATGAGCCGAGCTGCTCATTAATCCACCCCCTACTTGGGAGCCTCCGTCAAGATTGTGGAGTTGAACCAAGGAGTTTGTATGGGTAAGGAGATCGCCTACTTCATGAAGATCTACCCTAGTGAGGCAAGTCCTTCATGGGCGATGGCCATGGTGGGATAGACAAGGTTGCTTCTTCGTGGACCCTTCGTGGGTGGAGCCCTCCATGGACTCGCGCAGCCGTTACCCTTTGTGGGTTGAAGTCTCCATGAACGTGGATGTACGATAGCACCACCTGTCAGAACCACGGATAAAAAATCTATGTGTCTACATTGCGTTTGCTCCCTCAAACTCCTCCCTTTACCTTCATGTGCAATGTCTTTACATTTCGCCGCTATACTCTTAGTATTGCATGTGTAGGTTGATTGCTTGACTTGTGCTAAGTTGCTAAAATCTACCAAGACTTAAAATTGGGAAAAGGCTAGATTTTATTTGGTCAAGTAGTCTAATCACCCCCCTCTAGACATACTTTCGATCCTAGAATACTCAAAAACAAGAAGAAAAAAACAGAAACTGGCACTGGGCTCTAGGTTAGTAGGTTAGTCCCAAAAATCATATAAAATAGCATAAAAACACATATAAAACATCCAAGATGGATAATGTAATAGCATGGAACAATAAAAAATTATAGATACGTTGGAGACGTATCAAGCATCCCCAAGCTTAATTCCTTCTCGTCCTCGAGTAGGTAAATGATAAAAACGGAATTTTTGATGTGGAATGCTACCTAACATATTTATCAATGTAATCTTCTCTATTGTGGCAAGAATATTCAGATCCATAAGATTCAAAACAAAGGTTTAATATTGACATAAGAACGATAATACTTCAAGCATACTAACAAGGCAATTATGTCTTCTCAAAATAATATGGCCAAAGAAAGTTTATCCGTACAAAATCATATAGTCTGGCTATGCTCCATCTTCATCACACAAAATATTCGAATCATGCACAACCCCGGTTTCAGCCAAGCAATTGTTTCATACTTCAGTATTCTCAAACTTTTTCAACTTTCATGCAATACATGAGCATGAGCCATGGACATAGCACTATAGGTGGAATAGAATGGTGGTTGTGGAGAAGACAACAAGAAGGAGATAGTCTCACATCAACTAGGCATATCAACGGGCTATGGAGATGCCCATCAATAGATATCAATGTGAGTGAGTAGGGATTGCCATGCAACGGATGCACTAGAGCTATAAGTGTATGAAAGCTCAAAAAGAAACTAAGTGCGTGTGCATCCAACTTGCTTGCTCATGAAGACCTAGGGCATTTGAGGAAGCCCATCATTGGAATATACAAGCCAAGTTCTATAATGAAAATTCCCACTAGTATATGAAAGTGAAAAAATAAGAGACTCTCTATCCTGAAGATCATGGTGCTACTTTGAAGCACAAGTGTGCAAAAGGGATAGTAACATTGCCCCTTCTCTCTTTTTTTCTCATTTTTTCTTTTTCTTTTTCCCTTTTTTATTTTTTTCCTTTTCTTCATTTTTTTCTTGGCTTCCTTGGCCTCTTTTTTTATTTTATTTTATTTCCTCACATGGGACAATGCTCTAATAATGATGATCATCACACTTCTATTTACTTACAACTCGAAAAAATTACAACTCGATGCTTAGAACAAAATATGACTCTATACGAATGCCTTCGGCGGTGTACCGAGATGTGCAATGACTCAAGAGTGACATGTATGAAAGAATTATAAACGGTGGCTTTGCCACAAATATGATGTCAACTACATGATCATGCAAAGCAATATGACAATGACGAAATGTGTCATAATAAACGGAACGGTGGAAAGTTGCATGGCAATATATCTCGGAATGGCTATGGAAATGCCATAATAGGTAGGTATGGTGGCTGTTTTGAGGAAGGTATATGGTGGGTGTATGGTACCGACGAAAGTTGCGCAGCACAAGAGAGGCTAGCAATGGTGGAAGGGTGAGAGTGCGTATAATCCATGGACTCAACATTAGTCATAAAGAACTCACATTCTTATTGCAAAAATCTATTAGTCATCGAAACCAAGCACTACGCTCATGCTCCTAGGGGAAGGGTTGGTAGGAGTTAACCATCGCGCGATCCCGACCTCCACACAAAAGATGGCAATCAATAAATACCTCATGCTCCAACTTCGTTACATAACGGTTCACCATACGTCCATGCTACGGGAATCACAAACCTCAACACAAGTATTTCTCAAATTAACAATTACTCCAATAGCATGACTCTAATATCACCATCCTCATATCTCAAAACAATCATAAGGAATCAAACTTCTCATAGTATTCAATGCACTTTATATGAAAGTTTTTATTATATCCCTCTTGGATGCCCATCATACTAGGACTAAATTCATAACCTAAGAAAATTACCATGCTGTTAAGAGACTCTCAAAATAATATAAGTGAAGCATGAGAGTTCATCAATTTCTTCGAAATAAAACCACCGTCGTGCTCTAAAAAGATATAAGTGAAGCACTAGAGCAAATGACAAACTACTCCAAAAGATATAAGTGAAGATCAATGAGTAGTTGAATAATTATGCAACTATGTGAAGATTCTCTAACATTTAAGAATTTTTTATCTTAATATTTTATTCAAGCAGCAAGAAAATCCTAATAAAATAAAATGACGCTCCATGCAAAACACATATCATGTGGTGAATAAAAATATAGCTCCAAGTAAAGTTACCGATGAACGAACATGAAAGAGGGGATGCCATCCGGGGCATCCCCAAGCTTAGGCTCTTGGTTGTCCTTGAATATTACCTTGGGGTGCCTTGGGCATCGCCAAGCTTAGGCTCTTGCCACTCCTTATTCCATAGTCCATCGAAACTTCACCCAAAACTTGAAAACTTCACAACATAAAACTCAACAAAAAATCTTGTAAGCTCCGTTAGTATAATAAAAATCACCATTTTTGGTACTGTTGTGAACTCATTATTTATTTATATTGCTTTAATATCTACTGTATTCCAACTTCTTTATGGTTCATACCCTCCGATACTCTTCATAGATTCATCAAAATAAGCAAACAACACATAGAAAATAGAATCTGTCAAAAACAGAACAGTCTGTAGTAATCTGTAACTCTCGAATACTTCTGTAACTCCAAAAATCCTTAGAAATTAGGAAGTCCTAATAAATTTGTTTATTAATCTTCTGCAAAAAGAATCAACTTGAAATCACGCTTCTGTGAATTATGAAAATTGTTTTCGTGAGCGTGAAAGGTTCTCTTTTTTAGCAAGATCAAATCAACTATTACCGTAAGCCATCCCAAAGGTCTAACTTGGCACTTTATTGAAACAAAGATATAAAACATGATTACTAAAGTATCTTAACCATGTGAACATACAAAAACAATAGGGGTAAATATTGGGTTGTCTCCCAACAAGCGCTTTTCTTTAATGCCTTTTTAGCTAGGCATGATGATTTCAATGATGCTCTCATACAAGATAAGAATTGAAACATAATGGGAGCATCATGAAGCATATGAATAGCACATTTAAGTCTAACCCACTTCCTATGCCTAGGGATTTTTTGAGCAAACAATTCATGGGAGCAAGAATCAACTGGCGTAGGAAGGCAAAACAAGCCAAACTTCAAGATTTTAAGCACATAGAGAGGAAACTTTATATTATTGCAATTCCTACAAGCATATACTCCTCCCTCATAATAATTTTCAGTAGCATCATTAATGAATTCAACAATATAACCATCACATAAAGCATTATTTTCATTATTTACAAGCATAGAAAATTTACTACTCTCCACATAAGCAAAATTCTTCTTATTCGGAATAGTGGGATTATCATAAGAAACTCGAATACTATAAATTGTTTCCTCGTTAAAAAAGTAATGTTCAAAAAAGGGTAATCATAATCATGACAAGTTTTATAAATATAATCATCACTACTTTTTATAACATAAGTGTCATCACAATAATCATCATAAGTAGCAACTTTATTCTCATCATAATCAATTGAAACCTCTTCCAAGATAGTGGAATCATCACTAAATAAAGTCATGACCTCTCCGAAACCACTTTCATCAACATAATCATCATAAATAGGAGGCATGCTATTATCATAATATATTTGCTCATCAAAACTTGGGGGACAAACAATATCATCTTCATCAAACATAGCATTCCCAAGCTTATGGCTTTGCATATCATTGGCATCATGGATATTCAAAGAATTCATACTAACAACATTGCAATCATGCTCATCATTCAAATATTTAGTGCCAAACATTTTATTGCATTCTTCTTCTAGTAATTGAGCATAATTTTTAGAATCCTTATTTTCAGGAAAGATATTAAAAAGATGAAGCATATGAGGTAACCTCAATTCCATTTTTTTGTAGTTTTGTATTATAGACTAAACTAGTGATAAAACGAGAAACTAAAAGATTCGATTGCAAGATCTAAAGATATACCTTCAAGCACTAACCTCCCTGGCAACGGTGCCAGAAAAGAGCTTGATGTCTACTATGCAACCTTCTTCTTGTAGACGTTGTTGGGCCTCCAAGTGCAGAGGTTTGTAGGACAGTAGCTAATTTCCCTCAAGTGGATCACCTAAGGATTATCAATCTGTGGGAGGCGTCAGATGAAGATGGTCTCTCTCAAACAACCCTGCAACCAAATAACAAAGAGTCTCTTGTGTCCCCAATACACCCAATACAATGGTAAATTGTATAGGTGCACTAGTTCGGCGAAGAGATGGTGATACAAGTGCAATATGGATGGTAGAAATAGGTTTTTGTAATATGAAAATATAAAAAACAGCAAGGTAGCAAGTGACAAATGTGAGCGAAAATGGTATTGCAATTCTTAGAAACAAGGCCTAGGGTTCATACTTCCACTAGTGCAAGTTCTCTCAACAATGATAACATAATTAGATCATATAACAATATGTCGACGTGCAACAAAGAGTCACTCCAAAGTCACTAATAGCGGAGAACAAACGAAGATATCATTGTAGGGTATGAAACCACCTCAAAGTTATTCTTTCCGATCAATTCATTGGGCCATTCCTATAAGTGTCACAAACAACCCTAGAGTTTATAGTAAAATAACACCATAAGACACATATCAAGTATACGCGAGTTTAATTATATGATATGCATCAGACAATCTCATATTCATCTATTCAAACCAACACAAAGAACTTCAAAGAGTGCCCCAAAGTTTCTACCGGAGTGTGCCAACCCCTATGCATAGATTCCCAAGGTCACGGAACCCACAAGTTGATCACCAAAATATACATCAAGTGAATCAATAGAATACCCCATTGTCACCACGGGTATTCCACGCAAGACATACATTAAGTGTTCTCAAATCCTTAAAGACTCAGTCCGATAAGTTAACTTCAAAGGGAAAACTCAATCCATTACAAGAAGGTAGAGGGGGAGAAACATCATAAGATCCAACAATAATAGCAAAGCTCGCACTACATCAAGATCGTGCCATATCAACAACACGAGAGAGAGAGAGATCAAACACATAGCTACTGGTACATACCCTCAGCCCGGAGGGTGAACTACTCCCTCCTCATCATGGAGAACGCCGGGATGATGAAGATAGCCACCGGTAATGGATCCCCCCTCCGGCAGGGTGCTGGAACAGGGTCCCGGAACAGGGTCCCGATTGGTTTTTCCTGGCTACAGAGGCTTGCGGCAGCGGAACTCCCGATCTCGGTTCTGTTCTGGAAGTTTGGGGATATATAAGAGGTGTTGGTGTCGGGAACAAGTCAGGGGGGTCCACGAGGCAGCCACGAGATAGGGGGCGCGCATAGGGGGTAGGACGCGCCCTCCACCCTCGTGGTGGCCTCAGGACTCTTCTGGTCCATCTCCGATGCTCCGTGGGCTTCTTCTGATCTCCGTAAATTTTCAGGTCAATTGGACTCCGTTTGATATTCCTTTTCTGCGATACTCAAAAACAAGAAAAAATAACAAAAACTGGCACTAGGCTCTAGGTTAATAGGTTAGTCCCAAAAATCATATAAAATAGCATAAAAATGCATATAAAACATCCAAGATGGATAATATAATAGCATGGAACAATAAAAAATTATAGATACGCTGGAGACATATCAACGGTTGCCCGCATAACATGAAGATATCTAGATTATAAGCAAAGGAGAACAATTAAGGAAAATGAATCACCAAAATCTGCACGTGCAAATTCTCCTTATAGGAAGGAAGCTAGACCAAACCAGAAATGTATTTTGAGCCGAGTTAAACCTCACCAAAACCATGCCCTCTTATCTTGGATAAACACTCTCCATATATAGGCCCTTCCTAGCAGCCAACACCATCTTGAAGGCACTTTCAAATGCAGAGGATAACTTGCACCAAAAGCCACAATGGAGCCACCCTTTTATTTATTTTTCCTGTGGCAATAGAAGATGCAGACCATTAGTTGCATACATGGAACATAAAGACTAAAGACACATATGTACGATTACCATTGTACTGGAGTCATAAGAGTCACCCCGCAAATGACAAGAAAATGAAAAATAAGTTGCTTTGCAAGCTAGCCGAATGACATGAAACCGGGTTCAAGGTTGGTGCGGATTTTTGGCTAGCAAAGATATTGGGCAAGCACCACATGTTGGAGGATCTATGACAATATAACTTCTATGTGAATATAAGCAAACATAATTCATTATGTTGTCTTCCTTGTCCAATGTCAACAATTTGACATTAAATACTTAATGGGGGACTCACAATCATAAAAGATGTCCAAGATAGTGTATTTGCATGTGAATCCCTTATTAATCCTTACATGAATTGCATCATTGACCAACGCTATGTTTGTTAACTTTCAATAAATTTTACTACTTATACTTTTCCTTATTTAATGTCATTACTTTCCATAAGATTATCATATGATCTTTTTCATTATTTTCATTGCGAGGATTGAAACATAAAAGTAAAGAAGCAAAAACTCAAACTACTCCTTATTATATATCTTTGAACTCGATTACATAGATAGATAGATCACGAAACTAGCACTCAAAAATAGATCATACTAAACTTTTATTCAACTAAATCGCGAAATAACTAAGGATCAAACTAAAAATAGGTAAAGATAGTAAAAGTGATGGTGATACGATACCGGGGCACCTCCCCAAGCTTGGCACAAGCCAAGGGGAGTGCCCATACCCATGTACTCAAGTTTCTTTCTTTGGTGATGGTGGTGGTGAAGAAGTGGTGGGCTTGGTCCTCAATTTCCGCTTGAGAACACAGTTTTCTTCCTTCAGCTTGCTAATTTCTTGCTCAAGCTCCACTATCTTCTCACACAATACGTTCTAGTTTTCCTGTAGAAGACGGAAAGGGATAAATTGGATCTTCAATTTGTTTACTGTTTTTGGAGGCTCGACTTCTTGAATTCCACATGCATGTCTCCTGGTTGAGGTAGAGGGGCATCGTCTCCATCTGAGCTTGCGTCTTCCGTGTGTCGGTGTCAAAACCGGCGGATCTCGGGTAGGGGGTCATGAACTGTGCGTCTAAGGTTGATGGTAACAGGAGATGGGGGACACGATGTTTGCCCAGGTCTGTGCCATCTCTATGGAGGTAATACCCTACTTCCTGCTTGATTGATCTTGATGAATATGAGGATTACAAGAGTTGATCTACCACAAGATCGTAATGGCTAAACCCTAGATGTCTAGCTTGTATGATTATGATCCTCCTCTACGGACTAAACCCTCTGGTTTATATAGACACCGGAGGGGCCTAGGGTTATACAGAGTCGGTTTACAGAGGAAGGAATCTTCATATCCGAACACCAAGCTTGCCATCCACGCAAAGGAGAGTCCCATCCGGACATGGGAGGAAGTCTTCTATCTTGTATCTTCATGGCCCATCAGTCCAGCCCACGTCACATAGGCCGGACGCCCGAGGACCCCTTAATCCAGGACTCCCTCAGTAGCCCTTGAACCAGGCTTCAATGACGATGTGTCCGGCGCGTAGATTGTCTTCGGCATTGCAAGGCGGGTTCCTCCTCCGAATACTTCAAAGTAGTCCTCGAACACAGAAAACATGTCCGACTCTGCAAAACAAGCTCCATATACAGCCGCAAAGAATACAACATTTAACAAGTCCCATCTACTGACATCTTTTGTAGTGAGACGCCATGTCTCTGATGGTCATATTTTTGAACCATTTTTAGCCTCCCGCTCCATGTTTCGAGATGTAGTTTCTATTGGCGCGTCTTGTCGAAGCAGAGATTGTGTCCCCTTATCACGGGATTCTCATCAATACGGGCGTGGGTAATCCAACCGCGTTGTCTGCACGGCCCTTGGGGAATAGGCGAGTTTTAAGGTGAGTGGGGAGGTGCTTGATATTCGCTGCCTTTATAAGAGGATAAGGACCCATTTTTTCACCCACGCCTTCTTCCTCTTCTCCGCCCATCCGCTCTCGAGCTCCAGCGCCCAAACTTCCATCTTTTCTGCCCTCACAAAGCACTCCAACCATGTCCGGATCTGGAGCACAAGGCAAGTGGATGGCCTCCTCCGTCAAGGAGAAGGATATCACGAAGCTCCGGGAGGCGGGGTACTTGGCCAAGGAAATCGCCCACCGGCTTCCGGCCAAAGGGAAGATCGTCCCCACCCTGAAGCCCAACGAGAGGGTGGTATTCATCCCTCGCTCCTTCTGTGGGTTAGGATTTCCCCTTCATCCCTTCGTCCGCGGACTCGTATCTATAAATTTTGATTGCTCCATGCTATATTATCTACTGTTTTGGACAATATTGGGCTTTATTATCCACTTCTATATTATTTTTTGGGACTAACCTATTAACCGGAGGCCCAACCCAGAATTGATGTTTTTTGCCTATTTCAGAGTTTCGCAGAAAAAGAATATCAAACGGAGTCCAAACGGAATGAAACCTTCGGGAGCGTGATTTTTGGAACGAACATGATCCAGAGACTTGGACCCACGAAGAGAAGCTTCCAGAGGCCACGAGGTAGGGGGCGCCTACCCCTGGCGTGCCCTCCACCCTCATGGGCCCCTGTTGCTCCATCGACGATACTTCTTCCTCCTATATATACCCACGCACCCCAAACGATCGAGACGGAGCCAAAAACCTAATTCCACCGCCGCAACCTTCTCGCACTCCACGAGATCCCATCTTGGGGCCTGTTCCGGAGCTCCGCCGGAGGGGGCATCCATCACGGAGGGCTTCTACATCAACACCATAGCCTCTCCGATGAAGTGTGAGTAGTTTACCTCAGACCTTCGGGTCCATAGTTATTAGCTAGATGGCTTCTTCTCTCTTTTTGGATCTCAATACAATGTTCTCCCTCTCTCTCGTGGAGATCTATTCGATGTAATCTTCTTTTTGCGGTGTGTTTGTTGAGACCGATGAATTGTGGGTTTACGATCAAGTTTATCTACGAACAATATTTGAATCTTCTCTGAATTCTTTTATGTATGATTGGTTATCTTTGCAAGTCTCTTCGAATTATCAGTTTGGTTTGGCCTACTAGATTGATCTTTCTTGCAATGGGAGAAGTTCTTAGCTTTGGGTTCAATCTTGCGGTGTCCTTTCCCGGTGTGATGAGGGGCAGCAAGGCACATATTGTATTGTTGCCATCGAGGATAACAAGATGGGGTTTTATCATATTGCATGAATTTATCCTCTACATCATGTCATCTTGCTTAAGGCGTTACTCTGTTTTCATGAACTTAATACTCTAGATGCATGCCGGATAGCGATCGATGAGTGGAGTAATAGTAGTAGATGCACGCAGAGTCGGTCTACTTGTCTCGGACGTGATGCCTATATACATGATCATACCTAGATATTCTCATAACTATGCTCAATTCATCAATTGCTCAACAAGAATTGTTCATCCACCATAAAATACTTATGATCTTGAGAGAAGCCACTAGTGAAACCTATGGCCCCCGGGTCTGTCTTCATCATATTAATCTTCCAACACTTAGTTAATTTCTTTGCTTTTTACTTTGCTTTTATTTTACTTTGCATCTTTATCACAAAAAACCAAAAATATTATCCTATCATATCTATCAGATCTCACTCTCGTAAGTGACCATGAAGGGATTGACAACCCCTTATCGTGTTGGTTGCGAGGATTTATTTGTTTTGTGTAGGTACGAGGGACTCGCGCGTAGCCTCCTACTGGATTGATACCTTGGTTCTCAAAAACTGAGGGAAATAGTTACGCTACTTTGCTGCATCACCCTTTCCTCTTTAAGGGAATACCAACACAGTGCTCAAGAGGTAGCAAGAAGGATTTTTGGTGCCGTTGCCTGGGAGGTCTACGCAAAAGTCAACATACCAAGTACCCATCACAAACCCTTATCCCGCATTACATTATTTGCCATTTGCCTCTCGTTTTCCTCTCCCCCACTTCACCCTTGCCGTTTTATTCGCCCTCTCTTTTCCGTTCGCCTTCTTCCCGTATGCCTTTTTGTTTGTGTTTCCACGTGCCTTCTATTTGCTTGCATCTTTGCTTGCTAAAAATCTATTGATATGGATCCACTTAAAGTGTTCTACTTGGATCATCTTGATCCTTATCTTTCGTTTGAAACCCCAACTAGCCTAGTTGATGGGAAATCTTTAGATGAGCATGCTCATTTTGTGTGTCACCGTTTGTTTGAAAAAGGGAAACTCTTATGGAATCAAATAAACAAATTGTTGTGTTATGCTTGGAATCTTTGTGAAATTTGTGATATTACTTGTTGCTCTAAGAACCCTAAAAAACACCTTCCCTACCTATGTGAGTTTAATGAAAATGAAATCTTATCTTCTTATGCAAAGGGTGTTTATAGCTACTATGATATCGAACAAATTGAAGAACTTGTTGCTTTTAAGGGTTCTTATGAAGTTGCTTCTTTGATTGAAAAGTATGATACTACTTTTTATGAATCTGAAAATCTTGACATACTTGAATATTGCTATGAAAACTATGCTCATAATGTCTATGTCAAAGAATTTATTGAAAGAATGACCGTTGCTTCAAAAGAAAATAATGATATGCACGAATCTATAGATAATTATGATTCCAATAATTTGATTGAAATATCCTTTGATGAACATGATGCTTGCTATCCTTGTGGTCATGATGCCAATATTTATGAAGATGAATTTGCTATAGTTCTTACGTTAAACATGAGATTGTTGCTATTGCACCCATACTTGGTAGTTCCTTCGATGAAAAGCATGATTGCAATGATTTTACTATAAATTCTCTTGATGTCAATTTTGCTAATAATATGCAAAACCCTAAGCTTGAGGATGCTAGTTTTGCTATGTCTACTACTTGTTGCAATAATCATGATTGGGGTGATTCTTCTTATGATCTTGAAAATTTATTTAAGCCCCATGATGAATATGAGATTGATAATAGTGTTTGCAATAATATTGGAAGTGGGTTTGGAAGAGTGTCAACTTTAGATCCCACATATTTGGAGAATGTTCAATCTTATGTTATTTTTGATAAAAGTGGGTTTGGAGAGGTCATGACTTTAGTTAATGTCAATCCCACTATTTTGGAAGAGTGTCAACTTTGCATGCATGTGGATCGTGTTGAAAATATTTTATGTGATAGCTATTTGCTTATGATCCTACATGTAATTATTATGAGAGAGGAAAATATGGTTGTAGAAATTTTCATGTTACTAAATTACCTCTCGTTATGTTAGTTTTTGCTTGCCTTGATAATTTGTTTGCCTATAAGATGCCTATGCATAGGAAGTATGTTAGACTTAGATGTGTTTTTCACATGCTATATGTTGCTGTCCTTGTGCTTCAATTCTTGTCTTTCATGTGAGTATCATTAAAATTATCGATGCCTAGCTAGGGGCATTAAACGATAGCGCTTGTTGGGAGGCAACCCAATTTTATTTTTAGTTTTTTGCTTTTTGCTTCTGTTTAGGAATAAATATTTGATCTAGCCTCTGTTTAGATGTGTCTTTATGTTTTAATTAGTGTTTGTGCCAAGTTTAACCTATAGGAACTTCTTGGATGATAGTTATTTGATCTTGCAGAAATTTCCAGAAACTTTCTGTTCACGAAAATAATTGTTAAAAATCACCAGAACGTGATAAAACATTGATTCGAATTTCTTCTGATCAATAAAAAAATTGTATATGTCGTCCTATTTTGGCTGATTTTTTTGAGTTCCATAAGTTTGCGTTAGTTACAGATTACTACAGACTATTCTGTTTTTGGCAGATTCTATTTTTCGTGTGTTGTTTGCTTATTTTGATGAATCTATTGCTAGTAAAATAGTTTATAAACCATAGAGAAGTTTGAATACAGTAGTTTTAACACCAATATAAATAAAGAATGAGTTCATTACAGTACCTTGAAGTGGTCTTTTGTTTTCTTTCGCTAACCGAGCTCACGAGATTTTCTGCTAAGTTTTGTGTTGTGAAGTTTTCAAGTTTTGGGTGAAAGATTTGATGGATTATGGAACAAGGAGTGGCAAGAGCCTAAGCTTGGTGATGCCCATGGCACCCCCAAGATAATATAAGGACATCTAAAAGCCAAAGATTGGGGATGCCCCGGAAGGCATCCCCTCTTTCGTCTACTTCCATCGGTAACTTTACTTGGAGCTATATTTTTATTCACCACATGATATGTGTTTTGCTTGGAGCGTCTTGTATGATTTGAGTCTTTGATTTTTAGTTTGCCACAATAATCCTTGCTATACAAACCTTTTTAGAGAGCCATACATGATTTGGAAATTATTAGAATACTCTATGTGCTTCACTTATATCTTTTGAGTAGTATAATTTTGCTCGAGTACTTCACTTATATCTTTTAGAGCACGGTGGTGGATTTGTTTTATAGAAACTATTGATCTCTCATGCTTCACTTAGATTATTTTGAGATTATTAAATAGCATGGTAATTTGCTTAAATAATCCTAATATGCTAGGTATTCAAGATTAGTAAAAACTTTCTTATGAGTGTGTTGAATACTAAGAGAAGTTTGATGCTTGATGATTGTTTGAGATATGGAGGTAATAATATGAAAGTCGTGCTAGTTGGGTAGTTGTCAATTTGAGAAATTCTTGTGTTGAAGTTTGCAAGTCCCGTAGCATGCACGTATGGTAAAAGTTATGTAACAAATTTGAAACATAAGGTGTTCTTTGATTTTCCTCCTTATGAGTGGCGGTCGGGGACGAGCGATGGTCTTTTCCTACCAATCTATCCCCCTAGGAACATGTGCGTAGTGCTTGGTTTTTGATGACTTGTAGACTTTTGCAATAAGTATGTGAGTTCTTTATGTCTAATGTTGAGTCCATGGATTATACGCACTCTCACCCTTCCATCATTGCTAGCCTCTTCGGTACCGTGCATTGCCCTTTCTCACATTGGGAGTTGGTGCAAACTTCGCCGGTGCATCCAAACCCAGTGATATGATACGCTCTTTCACACATAAACCTCCTTATATCTTCCTCAAAACAGCCACCATACCTACCTATTATGGCATTTCCATAGCCATTCCGAGATATATTGCCATGCAACTTTCCACCATTCCGTTTATCATGACACATTCATCATTGTCATATTGCTTAGCATGATCATGTAGTTGACATAGTATCTGTGGCAAAGCCACCATTCATAATTCTTTCATACATGTCACTCTTGATTCATTGCATATCCCGGTACACCGCCGGAGGCATTCATATAGTCATACTTTGTTCTAGTATCGAGTTGTAATCATTGAGTTGTAAATAAATAGAAGTGTGATGATCATCATTTTCTAGAGCATTGTCCCAAGTGAGGAATAAAAAAGAGAAAGGCCATAAAAAGAGAAGGCCCAAAAAATGAGAGAAAAAGAGAGAAGGGACAATGCTACTATCCTTTGCCACACTTGTGCTTCAAAGTAGCACCATAATCTTCATGATAGAGAGTCTCTTGTTTTATCACTTTCATATACTAGTGGGAATTTTTCATTATAGAACTTGGCTTGTATATTCCAAAAATGGGCCTCCTCAAGTGCCCTAGGTCTTCGTGAGCAAGCAAGTTGGATGCACACCCACTTAGTTTCTTTTGTTGAGCTTTCATACATTTATAGCTCTAGTGCATCTGTTGCATGGCAATCCCTACTCTTTGCATTAACATCAATCGATGGGCATCTCCATTGCTCATTTATTAGCCTCCTTGATGTGAGACTTTCTCCTTTTTGTCTTCTCCACATAACCCCCATCATCATATTCTATTCCAACCATAGTGCTATGTCCATGGCTCGCGCTCATATATTGCGTGAAAGTTTATAGGTTTGAGATTACTAAAGTATGAAACAATTGCTTGGCTTGTCATCGGGGTTGTGCATGATGAGAGCATTCTTGTGTGACGAAAATGGAGCATGACTAAACTATATGATTTTGTAGGGATGAACTTTCTTTGGCCATGTTATTTTGAGAGGACATAATTGCTTAGTTAGTATGCTTGAAGTATTATTATTTTTATGTCAATATGAACTTTTATCTTGAATCTTTCGGATCTGAATATTCATACCACAATTAAGAAGAATCACATTGAAATTATGCCAAGTAGCATTCCACATCAAAAATTATCTTTTTATCATTTACCTACCGAGGACGAGCAGGAATTAAGCTTGGGGATGCTTGATACGTCTCCAAGGTATCTATAATTTTGATTGCTCCATGCTATATTATCTACTGTTTTGGACAATATTGGGCTTTATTATCCACTTTTATATTATTTTTGGGACTAACCTATTAACCGGAGGCCCAGCCTGAATTTCTGTTTTTGCCTATTTGAGTTTCACGAGAAAAAGAATATCAAACGGAGTCCAAACAGAATGAAACCTTGGGAGCGTGATTTTGGAACGAACATGATCCAGGAGACTTGGACCCTACGTAAGAGAAGCTTCCAGGAGGCCACGAGGTAGGGGCGCGCCTACCCCCCCAGGGCGCGCCCTCCACCCTCATGGCCCCCCTGTTGCTCCACCGACGTACTTCTTCCTCCTATATATACCTACATACCCCCAAACGATCAGAGACGGAGCCAAAAACCTAATTCCACCGCCGCAACCTTCTGTACCCACGAGATCCCATCTTGGGGCCTGTTAGGAGCTCACGGGGGGGCATCCATCATGGAGGGCTTCTACATCAACACCATAGCCTCTCCGATGAAGTGTGAGTAGTTTACCTCAGACCTTCGGGTCCATAGTTATTAGCTAGATGGCTTCTTCTCTCTTTTTGGTTCTCAATACAATGTTCTCCCCCTCTCTCGTGGAGATCTATTCGATGTAATCTTCTTTTTGTGGTGTGTTTGTTGAGACCGATGAATTGTGGGTTTATGATCAAGTTTATCTATGAACAATATTTGAATCTTCTCTGAACTCTTTTATGTATGATTGGTTATCTTCACAAGTCTCTTGAATTATCAGTTTGGTTTGGCCTACTAGATTGATCTTTCTTGCAATGGGAGAAGTGCTTAGCTTTGGGTTCAATCTTGCGGTGTCCTTTCCCAAAGGATGAGGGGCAGCAAGGCACGATTGTATTGTTGCCATCGAGGATAACAAGATGGGGTTTTATCATATTGCATGAATTTATCCATCTACATCATGTCATCTTGCTTAAGGCGTTACTCTGTTTTCATGAACTTAATACTCTAGATGCATCTTTGGATAGCGGTCGATGAGTGGAGTAATAGTAGTAGATGCAGCAGGAGCGGTCTACTTGTCTCGGACGTGATGCCTATATACATGATCATACCTAGATATTCTCATAAATATGCTCGATTCATCAATTGCTGAACGAGAATTGCTCACCCACCGTAAAATACTTATGCTCTTGAGAGAAGCCACTAGTGAAATCTATGGCCCCCGGGTCTATCTTCATCATATTACTCTTCCAACACTTAGTTATTTTCTTTGCTTTTTTACTTTACTTTTATTTTACTTTGCATCTTTATCACACAAAAACCAAAATTATTATCCTATCATATCTATCAGATCTCACTCTCGTAAGTGACCGTGAAGGGATTGACAACCCCTTATGGCGTTGGTTGCGAGGATTTATTTGTTTTGTGTAGGTACGAGGGACTCGTGTGTAGCCTCCTACTCGATTGATACCTTGGTTCTCAAAAACTGAGGGAAATACTTACGCTACTTTGCTGCATCACCCTTTCCTCTTCAAGGGAAAACCAACGCAGTGCTCAAGAGGTAGCATCTACTACGGGCTAGATTTTCATGATCTGGCCCCGAATTCCTTCATCAACATCTCGGCATTTATTGTCGTTTGCGAGGCCTTCCTCCGCATCCCACCCCACTTCGGATTGTGGCTGAAGACCTTCGATGTGAAGCCGAAGGTGGTGGGGGTCAGCACGTCGAGTGCGGAGGCGCTATGGTGAGCAAGTTGTCCAACGTCACATGGCCCGAAGGTACCTTCGTGGAGACCGTCAAAGGGTGGCAACAGCTGTGGTTCTACATCACAGAGCCCCGTGACACCGCCTGGGCCGCGGCTCCCGAATTTAGGTCCGGGCCCCCGATGCGGCTCAGCTCCTGGCCGGAGAAGGGCCTGGATTGGGCTTTGTCGGACGAGCTGACAGCCCTGCAAGCGCGTGTCAAGAGCATGGTGGACAAGAACACCAAGCTCGTCAACGTGATCCAGGTGATGCTCGTTCGTCGAATCCTCCCTTGCCAACGCCAAACTTGCCAATTGTGGGAGTTCGACCGGCCAAGCACCAGACCTTGCAACGATTCTTCGGTGTTACACACGAAGGCATCTGGAAGGTGATATTCAAGGCGAATCAGACGTGGCCAAAGACGACCGAAGACCGTGGTCATGCCCTGACTCATCCAGCCAGTTCGGTGAGTTTTCCATATTTCAAGGTGTATCCTCCACCTGTATATTCAAGGAAGATGTCTAAGCTTCCCCATTTTCTCTCTTCAAGGCTGGACAAAGAAGGCGGAGCGGATCCAGTGTCTGGCTCCGCTGCCAGAAGACCCAGCGATCCCACTTCTGACGAAGATGCTGGTTCCGGCGCCCTACCAGGCACCGGAGAAGAAGTCCAAGGAGACCAGAAGTGGCCTCCGCCGTAAAGGCACTTCGGACGCATCGTCCGAAGAAACCAAACCCACTCCTCCCCCATTGAGAACGACGAGGAAGAGGAGGAGGAAAGCAATTCTCCCCTTGAGGGGGGAAGGAAGAAAAGGGCGGCCTCCACAAATCTCGAGGCCAAGGCGTCCAAGAGAGGGAAGAAGGTGTCTACTGCGGATAATTCCATCGTATACACCAATAGTAGCCCTGAGTGGCGTCCAAGACCGAAGCCCCTGGCTGAATCGTGAGTACTCAAAGGCACTTATGCACATATATATCCAGCTTCTTTACTTCGTGATATTTAACATGTTAAACCATGCGTTACAGTCCGGCTCACGGCCACCCCCAGCGATCCTCATCTTCAGGGAATTCGCTGGATCCCAATGTGATGGACAGCGGGTCGCCTCCGCTGGCCTTCTCCCCCAAGGCTACGGACGACACCGAAGTGTTGTCCCGAAGGACCGTCCCAAGTCGGGGAGGAGCACAGGAGACCCTCACGGTGGCGCCTGAGGGTGATACCTCGTCCGCCGGAAGCATGGGGGAGCAGACCCCCTGGCAACTGGCGATGGTGACCACATTCAATTTGTCCCCAGCCGAATACTATTTCAGAGACCCATACGTCTCCGAAATCAGGCAAGCAACCTTCTTTGAAAGAAGGAGGTGTGCCTATCCCGCCGGTGACCTCTGTCCATCCAGAGGCACCTGATACTCTACTGAAAGCGCTGCGAGGTGCGTCCATTGTGGAGGAACATTGTATCCCTATGGGTACGGTGATTGAGAGGGTGCAGTCTGCCAAGAGCGGACTGGCCGAAGCCTGCACCAGCCTTCTAACAGGCTTTGAGGTATGTGACATAATTATACAAAAAGAATGCCACAGTATAGACAGTAGCCCCTGAGACTCTGTCTGGTGTTCCAAAAAAAAGCCAGACTGAGGATCAGATAATTTTCGCAGGAGACTAACCATACATGTCTATGTGAATTAGCAGGCGTCGATGCTGGCTGCGACCTCCCATTCTGCCGAAGTTTCCAAACTAAAGCAAAGTATGGAGCGGGCCGAGGAAGAGCTCGGCTTTATGAAATAGCAATTAGAGGACAAGCAAGGTATTCCAAAGCCTATTTAGATCAAAAAAAGATATGAATTGTTCATGTTGATCGTGTTATCATGATATTTCGTAGGAGCTGCGACCGAGGTAGTCCCTCAAGAACGTGTTGGTCGAGGCCCAGAAGAGAGCGGCGGAGGAACAAACCGCCCGCAAAAAACGCGAGGCAAGGGTCGAGGAGGTCCAGCAGGAGCTCCAGGACACCGTAAAGAAATGCGAGTCCTTGGAGCATAAGATGATGGACCAAGAGTCTGAACTTGCTAAGGCCTGCCAAAGCACACAAGAAGCCCGGGTTGAAGCCCAGGGCGCCCTCCAGGAAATCCAGGAGGCCAAGAAGATCGCGGCGGGTAAGGCCTTTATTATGTAGAGCAAATTTGTGAAGAAAAGGTACCTCTTACTGACCCGGATTTGGAGTTCTCCAGGAGCGTTTGCTGATCTGCCGCGCAGTGTCGCTGATGCTGTGGAGTTCTTCCAAGACGAGCAGGGGAGCTCAACGGAGAAGCTGTTCTGGTCGCAATACCTTGCGCCAGAGCATCCGGTGCCCTTTAGCGATCAGCTGAAACAGCTGACCGAACTGCATAGGGTGGCTGAATTGGCCATGAAGGATTTGATAATCCGTCTATGGCCTGCCGAAGCCATACCCAGCAGCTACTTCAGGCTCGTGAAGCGACTGGTCAATGGCTGCCCTCGGCTTGACGCCATCAAGTGGTCGGTCTGCATCGAAGGTGTGCGGATGGCCTTCGCCCGTGTCAAGGTGCAGTGGGCGAAGATGAACGCCGTCAAGCTCGTGACCGAGGGACCACCCGCGGGTAAGGAGCACCGCACGCCCGAGCGGTATTTTGATGATGTCCTGGAGGGATCCCGCGTTGTAGAGGGCCAGTGTGCGAAAGACATTATTTTTGAATGAAGAAATCATGTTATCCCGTCCTATAATATGAAACAAAGCCGATATGTAATATAATGCATGTTTGTTTGTTTTAAATTTTTACCTCCTGTGCGGTCGTTTTATTAAATCTGAGAGTTGGCCAGTCGTCGGCTTCAGCCCCCACGTAGGTAGTACGGGGGTGTTCGGGTTAGAACCTAAACACTCTTGACCCAATTGTTTGGTCCTTGAAGGAGCTGTTTAGCGCAATGAACCAGGCAATTGGACTATGTGGCTTTACCACCCTCACTTAGCCATAGGAGTTTGACAATAGCAATGTAGGCGCAACCCCTAGTTAGTATTTGTTAATCCAGACTAGGGTGCTATAAACACCTGATCGGATGAATCCGATCCGTCGCATAATGCGGAAAAAATCGTAAGAGATTTTAACCTCCGAATAGCTGACCAGCTCTCGCGGCATCATGACAGTCAGTTTTCGGCTTTCTCTACTGAGGTGTTTGTCCGGATGAACCAGAAACACATCGCAGTAGTTCTCCCTTTACTACCCTAGCCGATAGGACGGAACGTAAGGTAGTAAGCACAGGAACCGGGCAACCCAACTATTGACCAAAGACATGATTCGGAACCGATGCATATAATGCTATATTCGGGGTGCCGAACTATACTTGTAAAAAGTGTTCGGACTTTGTTGCCATCGTATGGAGCTCAATGAAGCCCCTGGCGAATTAAGTCATACCAAAATGTACGGTTGCAATCTATGAGAATAGCAAAATGAAATGAAATAGTAAGTCAGTGCCGCATAAATTGGGCCTCAAACTATTTCCATTATAATGTGATTAATATGTCAAAGCGTATTTGTACAAATAGTGCAATAAGCATCAGGGCTATTTAACATGCCGAGACCAAGGAAGAGCTGTGTGCGGGTCCTAAAGACAGGTAGAGTAATCTTCAAGAAGACCACCTAGATATTCCACCACACGTCTGTGCTTCTTGCCGCCTTGGTATATCCATCCTTTGAAAGGATCGCTAATCAGGCTGTCGTGAAGGGCCTGTTGGAAAATAAACCTAAAAAGGATAAAAAGAAAAAAGAAAAAAGAAAAGGGAAAGTACGTGTGCCCAGGTAAGGTCGAGCCGTATTGTGAACCACAATTGAGTTATGCCTCCATCTTTGCCCATGGTATTTTGAGTGCGTAGTTGTGTACGCGTGGTACGTACGGTGCCATTTGGTCGGGACTGAGACGGAGGCCGAATTGCTAGTCGGACACCTGACAAGCCGGACCGACATGCTGCAGTGTAGTCCAGACTCGTTTGACGGTGTCCGGGAGCTTGGCCACTGAATTAATAATCTGCTTGATAAGGCCGCTCTGTACTTCCGCTGCCAGGGCCGCGGTGTGCTCCTCGGTATGGAGGGAGCGTTCCATGTTTCCATTGACTGTTAGGACACCGCGTGGTCCGGGCATCTTGAGTTTGAGATAATCATAGTGTGGCACCGCATTGAATCAAGCAAATGTGGTTCGTCTCAGCAGTGCGTGATAGCCACTTCAGAAGGGGATGATATCGAAGATCAAGTCTTCGCTTCGGAAGTTGTCCGGGGATCTGAAGACGACTTCCAGTGTGATTGAGCCCGTGCAGTGGCCTCCACATCTGGTATTACTCCTTTAAAGGTAGTTTTTGTGGGCTCGATCCTTGATGGGTCGATGCCCATCTTCCGGACTGTGTCCTAATAAAGCAGGTTAAGGCTGCTGCCACTGTCCATAAGGACTCGTGTGAGGTGGAATCCGTCAATAATTGGATCGAGGACCAGTGCGGCAGAACCGCCGTGGCGGATGCTGGTCAGATGGTCCCTGCGATCAAAAGTGATCGGGCATGACGGCCATGGGTTGAATTTTGGGGCGACTGGCTCTATCGAATAGACGTCCTGAGCGAGCGTTTGCGCTCCCTTTTGGGGATATGAGTAGCGTATATCATGTTCACCGTTTTGACTTGGGGAGGAAATTTCTTCTGCCCCCCAGTGTTCGGTGGACGGGGCTCCTCCTCGTCGTCCTCACTTTGCGACCCCTTCTCCTTATTCTCTAACTTGTCGGCCTGTTTAAAGACCCAACAGCTTCTGTTGGTATGATTGGCTGGTTTATCGGGGGTGCCGTGGATCTGACATGGGTGATCGAGTACACAGTCCAAGCTGGATGAGCCCGGATTGTTTCTTTTAAATGGCTTCTTCCGCTGGCCGTACTTGGAGTCACTAAATCCGGCGTTGACCGCCGTGACATCGGCATTATCACCGTTTCTTCGACGCTTGTGCCTGTTGCGTCGGGGCTTACCGTTGCTATTTCTGGCTTCAGAGGTGCCAGGTTAGCTTGTATTGTTATTGCTACGGGCCAGCCAACTATCTTCACCTGCGCAGAAGCGGGTCATAAGTGCCGTGAGGGCTGCCATGGACTTCGGCTTTTCTTGGCCGAGGTGTCGGGCGAGCCATTCGTTGCGGATGCTATGCTTAAAGGCCGCTAGGGCTTCGGCATCCGGACAGTCAACAATACGGTTCTTTTTAGTTAGGAACCTAGTCCAGAATTTCCTGCCTGACTCTCCGGGCTGTTGAACTATGTGACTTAAGTCATCGGCATCCGGAGGTCAGACTTATGTACCTTGGAAGTTGTCACGGAAGGCGTCTTCCAGGTCCTCCTAGCTGCTAATAGAGTTTTCTGGCAGGCGGTTTAACCAGTGTCGGGCTGGTCCCTTGAGTTTTAGCAGGAGGTATTTGATGGCATGAAGATCATCACCGCCGGCCATGTGAATATGGAGGAGAAAATCCTCAATCCATACCGCGGGATCTGTTGTTCCATCATATGATTCGATATTCACGGGTTTAAACCCTTCTAGGAATTCGTGCTCCATTACTTCATCAGTGAAGCAGAGGGGGTGTGCGGCGCCTCTATATCGGGCCAAGCCGTGACATAGCTCGGATGGAGTCCGTCTATGGTTTTCGGCCCGGACGTGGTTATGCCTGTCACGCCCGGCTAGATAGCCGTCGTCTCGCGTCGGGGCACGTCCTCGCGATCCATAGATCGATCTGATTTGACTTGCTCTACTTTCCCGGTCCTGTCGCAGGTCATATGTATATCCCCGAGCTGTTGTGTCTCTGCCTTTACGGCGAGCTAGGATGGGCTGGTGTTCGGCTTGAGTTGCGGTATTGTCCCGGGCACGTGGTGGTCGGTCACCCGCGTTATGTGCTGATGGTACGGGCTCAAGTGCCTTGTCGTTGAATTGAGGCAGCAGTTTACGCTTCGGGTAACTTTTGGTTGGGCGCTCGAGGCCGTATTCCTTGGCTGCCAGGACATTAGTCCACATGTCGTTGCGTAGATCTTGATCAGCTTGAAGCTGCTGCTGCTTCTTTTTCAGGCTCCTTACAGTGGCTATTAGCCGGCGCTTAAAGCGCTCATGCACGAGGGGTTCCTCAGGCACGATAAAGTCTTCGTCGCTGAGGCTCGCCTCCTCCTCAGAGAGTGGAAGATAATTACTATCCTACGAGTCTTCGTTTACGACCTGTTCATTAGGGCTAACTTGCCCATCTTCCGGCTTGTCCTGTTCAGAGGTTGGCTCGATGGGGTTTTCTTGGTCTTCAGTGTCGTCCAGAGTATCGTTGTCTCGCGTGCCAGTACTGTTATTTTTTCCATGGCGTGATTTAGAGCAGCGCCGCTGACGTCAGCGTTCTGGTTGTGTCTCAGGAGGTATATCCTCAACTGGATTTTTCTCGTTATCGCCGCTATCCTCTTTGGGTGTATCCACCATGTACACGTTATACGAAGAGGTGGCTGTCCAGCGTCCGGTAAACGGTGGGTTTTGGGCCTGCTCTTCTCCGACATCGTCGTCCATACCGTCGATGTCTTCGGAGCCGTAATCGAGCATGTCAGTTAAGTCCTCGACAGTGGCTATGAAGTGGATGGTGGGTGGGACGTAAAATTCCCGGCTCTCAGCCCCTAGTCCGTGCTAGGCGTAGTTTGAACGTTGCTCCTGTGTAATGACGAGGGATTGCATCAAGTCCAGAGCCTCGCTTAAGGGCGAGGTTCGGTCCGGGAGAAGAGAGTCCGTGGAGTACGGCGGGAAGGAGACTCCTCGGCCGAGCTCACGCGATGCTAACTCCGAGGGTTCGGAGCTAGTGTCCGAAGAAGAGTCCGGCCACGTGATGGTTGCCAGCGACACTGCTTCCTCCGGTTCTCCCGTACTGGGCTTAATGGCTGCAGATAGTCTAGCAGGCTCAGGAATCCCGTCTTCGGACTTGGTGGTGCGCTCCGGATCTAAGGCCAGAGCGGAGATTGGGGTTGTGAACCCTTGGAAGATCAAGTCTCCTCGGATATCAGCGACATAATCCAGATTTCCAAAACTAATCTGGTGACCTGGGGTGTAGCTGTCGACCTGCTCTAGATGGCCAAGCGAGTTGGCCCGTAGTGTGAAGCCACCGAATACGAAGATCTGGCCAGGGAGAAAGATCTCCCTCAGGGCAGCATCGTTGTAGATGATTGACGGAGCCATCGAACCTTCTAGTGACGACACAGCGGAACTCTCAATGAAAGCACCAATGACGGTGTCAAAACCGGCGGATCTCGGGTAGGGGCTCCCGAACTGTGCATCTAAGGTTGATGGTAACAGGAGACAGGGAACACGATGTTTACCCAGGTTCGGGCCCTCTCGATGGAGGTAATACCCTACTTCCTGCTTGATTGATCTTGATGAATATGAGGATTACAAGAGTAGATCTACCACGAGATCGTAATGGCTAAATCCTAGATGTCTATCCTCCTCTATGGACTAAACCCTCCGATTTATATAGACACCGGAGGGGCCTAGGGTTATACAGAGTCGGTTTATAGAGGAAGGAATCTTCATATCCGAATGCCAAGCTTGCCATCCACACAAAGGAGAGTCCCATCCGGACACGGGAGGAAGTCTTCTATCTTGTATCTTCATGGCCCATCAGTCCGGCCCACGTCACATAGGCCGGACGCCCGAGGACCCCCCCAGACTCCTTGATACGTCTCCAACGTATCTATAATTTTTGATTGCTCCATGCTACTTTATCCATTGTTTTGGACTATAATGGGCTTTATTTTCCACTTTTATATTACTTTTGGACTAACCTATTAACCGGAGGCCCAGCCCAGAATTGCTGTTTTTTTTTGCCTTTTTCAGTATTTTGAAGAAACAGAATATAAAACGGAGTCCAAACGGAATGAAACCTTCGGAAACGTGATTTTCTCACCGAACGTGATCCAGGTTGGACCCTACGCCAAGGCATCAGAGAGGCGGTCACGAGGGTGGGGGGCGCCCCCCCCCTAGGGCGCGCCCCCTGCCTCGTGGGCCCCTCGAAGCTCCACCAACGTACTCCTTCCTCCTATATATACCTCACGCACTTCAAACGATCGTAACAGAGCCAAAACCTAATTCCACCGCCGCAACTTCCTGTATCCATGAGATCCCATCTTGGGGCATGTTAGGAGTTCACGAGGGGGCATCCACCACGGAGGGCTTCTACATCTACACCATAGCCTCTCCGATGAAGTGTGAGTAGTTTACTTCAGACCTTCGGGTCCATAGCTAGTAGCTAGATGGCTTCTTCTCTCTTTTTGGATCTCAATACAATGTTCTCCCCCTCTCTCGTGGAGATCTATTCGATGTAATCTTCTTTTTGCGGTGTGTTTGTTGAGACCGATGAATTGGGGGTTTACGATCCAGCTTACCTATGAATAATATTTGAATCTTCTCTGAATTATTTTATGTATGATTGAGTTATCTTTGCAAGTCTCTTCGAATTATCCGTTTGGTTTGGCCAACTAGATTGGTAGTTCTTGCAATGGGAGAAGTGCATTGCTTTGGGTTCAATCTTATGTGTCCTTACCCAAAGGATGTAAAGGGTTGCAAGGCACGTATTGTATTGTTGCCATCAAGGATAACAAGATGGGGTATTTATCATATTGCATGAATTTATTCCTCTACAACATGTCATCTTGCTTAAGGCGTTACTCTATTTTTAACTTAATACTCTAGATGCATCTTTGGATAGCGGTCGATGAGTGGAGTAATAGTAGTAGATGCGTAATCGTTTCGATCTACTTGTCTCGGACGTGATGCCTATATACATGATCATACCTAGATAACCTCATAACTATGCTCAATTACATCAATTGCTCAACAGTAATTTGTTCACCCTTTGTAGAATACTTATGCTCTTGAGAGAAGCCACTAGTGAAACCTATGGCCCCCGGGTCTATTCTCATCATATCAATCTCCATCACTTTTATACTTGCTTTGTTTTACTTTTCCTTTTACTTTTCACTTTGCATCTTTATACCAAAATACCAAAAATATTATCTCTATCAGATCTCACTCTCGTAAGTGACCGTGAAGGGATTGACAACCCCTAATCGCGTTGGTTGTG
Organism: Aegilops longissima; assembly: GCA_021605205.1. NCBI lineage: Eukaryota > Viridiplantae > Streptophyta > Magnoliopsida > Poales > Poaceae > Aegilops > Aegilops longissima. The sequence continues at coordinate 228,409,787 of CM038677.1, read as the reverse complement.
AGTAGCTATCGTTTTGTGCAGGTACGAGGGACTTTTGCGTGGCCTCCTACTGGATTGATACCTTGGTTCTCAAAAACTGAGGGAAATACTTACGCTACTATGCTACATCATCCTCTCCTCTTCGGGGAAAACCAACGCAAGCTCAAGACGTAGCATCCCTCACCGTGCCCTTCAAGTTGACGTCTAGCTCCTCCTCCGTGGACCATCCATAGGGATCTACATCCCCATAGATTCTTGCGTTTACAACATAGTGTGATATGAAGCTCTCCCCATCTGAGTCTTGAGACGACATACTTTCGGATCTGTCAGAAAAATAGCACGAAACAAGAACAGAGGATATTCCTGCGATAGGGTGGTCAAAACATCCGGGAGTATATATAAAGAATTTTTTATCTTGCAAAACAAGTATTCCAGAAGAAAACGGAGTCGAGAAGGCTCATGAGGGGCCCACAAGCCACTAGGGCACGCCCAGGGGGTGGGCGCGCCTTGGTGCCTCGTGTGCACCTCGTGGGCCCCCTCAGTTGTTTCTTAGTTTTGTAATTTTTTTCTAATATTCCAAAACTGATAGATAGCATTTTTATGGAATTTTTAGAGTCGGTTTACTTACCGTATCATTTACCTCTTCCTTTTCAGGGTTCTAGAGTGTTCTGGAAGGTCTCTCTTATGAATTCCTCTGGTGTCATAGTTTGAATAATGTTAGTTTCAATATTAATAGGTGTACATGAGATGTAATGCTTAATTCTTTGCCCATTAACCACCTTTGGATTAGTGCCTTCAACGTTTTTGATCTTAATGGCTCCAGAATGATAAACTTCCTCGATGATATAAGGTCCTTCCCATTTAGAGAGAAGTTTTCCTGCAAAAAATCTAAAACGAGAATTGTACAATAGAACATACTCACCCACTTTGAATTCTCGTGTTTGGATTCTTTTATCATGCCATCTTTTAACTTTTTCTTTGAACAATTTGGCATTTTCATAAGCTTGGGTTCTCCATTAAACTAGAGAGCTAAATTCAATAACCTCTGTTCACCAGCAAGTTTAAAATCATAACTGAGTTCTTTAATTGCCCAATATGCTTTATGTTCTAACTCAAGAGGTAAATGACATGCTTTTCCATAAACCATTTTACAAGGAGACATACCCATAGGATTTTTATAAGCAGTTCTATAAGCCCATGCATCGTCAAGTTTCTTAGACCAAGTCTTTCTAGATCTATTGATAGTCTTTTGCAAAATTAATTTTATTTCTCTATTGTTCAATTCAACTTGACCCCTAGATTGAGGGTGATATGGGCATGCAATTCTATGGTTGACATCATATTTAGCAAGCAATTTACGAAATGCACCATGAATAAAATGTGAACCACCATCAGTAATTAAATATCTAGGGACTCCGAACCTCGGGAAAATAACTTATTTAAGCATTTTAATAGAAGTGTTATGATCAGCACTACTAGTTGGAATAGCTTCTACCCACTTAGTAACGTAATCAACAGCAACTAAAATATGTGTATACCCATTAGAGGTAGGAAAAGGTCACATATAATCAAATCCCCAAACATCAAATGGTTCAATAAAAAGTAAATAATTCCTAGGCATCTCCTGACATCTACCAATATTACCAATTCTTTGACATTCATCACAAGATAAGACAAACTTACGAGCATCCTTGAAAAGAGTAGGCCAATAAAAACCAGATTGTAATACCTTGTGTGCACTTCTGTCTCCTGCATGGTGTCCTCCGTAAGCCTCGGAGTGACACTTTCGTAGGATTTGTTCTTGTTCATGCTCAGGTATACAACGTTTAATAATACCATCTACTCCCTCTTTATAAAGATGTGGGTTATCCCAGAAGTAATGTCTTAAATCAAAGAAGAACTTTTTCTTTTGTTGGTATGTGAAACTAGGTGGTATAAATTTAGCAATAATATAATTAGCATAGACTGCATACCAAGGAATATTACAAGAAGCATTTATGACAGCTAGTTGCTCATCAGGGAAACTATCATCAATAGGTAGTGGGTCATCAAGAATATTTTCTAACCTAGACAAGTTATCAGCTACGGGATTCTCAGCTCCCTTCCTATCAGCAATATGCAAGTCAAAGTCTTGTAGCAATAGCACCCACCTAATGAGTCTAGGTTTAGCATATTTCTTTTCCATAAGGTATTTAATAGAAGCATGATCGGTGTGAACAATTACTTTAGAATCAACTATGTAAGATCTAAATTTATCACAAGAAAACACAACTGCTAAAACATATTTCTCAGTAGTAGCATAATTTCTTTGGGCGCTGTCTAGAGTTTTACTAGCATAGTGGATAACATTTAATTTCTTATCAACTCTTTATCCTAGAATAGCACCAACAACATAATCAATAGCATTACACATAATTTCAAAAGGCAAGTTCCGATCAGGTGGTTGAACAATAGGTGCAGAGGTTAAGGCTTTCTTAAGTGTTTCAAAGGCTTCTACACAATTATCATCAAAAACAAATGGAACATCTTTTTGCAAGAGATTAGTAAGAGGCCAATTTTTTTGAGAGAAGTCTTTGATAAATCTCCTGTAGAAACCAGCATGACCAGGAAAACTTCTTATAACTTTAATATCTTTACCACATGGCATTTTCTCATTTACATCAACATTGGCTTTATCTACTTGAGTACCTCGTTCAGAAATTTTATGCCCAAAGACAATACCTTCATTCAGCATAAAGTGGCACTTCTCCCGATTCAAGACAAGATTAGTTTGTCCACATCTCTACAAAACTCAATCAAGGTTGCTTAAGCAATCATCAAAAGAAGTTCCATAAATGGAAAAATCATCCATGAAAACCTCAACAATCTTTTCACAAAAGTCAGAGAATATATCAGTCATACATCTTTGAATGGTATCAGGTACATTGCATAAACCAAAAGGCATACGTCTATAAGCATAAGTTCCAAAAGGACAAGTAAAGGTGGTTTTCTCTTGGTTGGATTGTGATACAGGTATTTGAGACAAACCAGAATATCCATCAAGAAAGCAAAAGTGTGTATGCTTAGACAATCTTTTTAACATTTGATCAATAAAAGGCAAGGGGTAATGATCTTTTCTAGTAGCTTTGTTTAATTTTCTAAAATCAATTACCATCCTATAGCCAGTTACAATTCTTTGTGGAATGAGCTCATTTTTATCATTAGGAACAACGGTAATGCCTCCTTTCTTAGGGACACAATGAACGAGACTTACCCATCTACTATCAGCTATGGGATATATTATACCTACTTCCAGAAGCTTTAATATTTCAGTTCTTACCACCTCCTTCGTCTTAGGATTTAATCGTCGTTGATGATCGATAATTGGTTTAGCATCAGGCTCCATATTAATTTTGTGCTGACATAGAGTGGGACTAATGCCTTTAAGATCATTGCTACTTCTTGAGCTTGTGTTGGTTTTTTCCTTGAAGAGGAAAGGGTGATGCAGCAAAGTAGAGATAAGTATTACCCTGAGTTTGAGAACCAAGGTATCAATCCAGTAGGAGTTACAAGCAAGTCTCCAATCTATGCACCTGCACAAACAATCAAACACTTGCACCAATCGCGATAAAGGGGTTGTTAATCCCTTCACGGTCACTTGCAAGGATGAGATCTGATAGAGATGTATATAAAAGATTACTAAAATTTAAAACAAAGTAAAAGTAAAAAAATCAACGAGGTATTTTCTGGTTTTTGGTTTATAGATATGAATATATATGATGAAAAATAGACCTGGGGGCCATAGGTTTCACTAGAGGCTTCTCTCTTGAATAAAGCATATGGTGGGGTAAAATTTACTGTTGAGCAATTGATAGAAAAGCGCATAGTTATGACGATATCTAAGGGAATGATCATGAATATAGGCATCATGTCCGTGACAAGTAGACCGAAACGTTCTGCATCTACTACTATCACTCCACACATTGACCGCTATCCAGCATGCATCTAGAGTATTAAGTTCATAAGAACGGAGTAACACCTTAAGTAAGATGATATGATGTGGAGGGATAAACTCAAGCAATATGATATAAAACCCATATTGTTATGCTTAATGGCAACAATACAATACGTGCCTCTCTACCCCTACTATGTAACTTGGTGAGGACACCGCAAGATTGAACCCAAAACTAAGCACCTCTCCCATTGCAAGAAAAAACAATCTAGTTGGCCAAACCAAATCGATAGTTCGAAGAGAAATACAAATATATATTAATCATGCATAAAAGAGTTCTGAGAAGACTCAAATAATACTCATAGATAATTTGATCATAAATCCACAATTCATCGGATCTCAACAAACACACCGCAAAAAAGTATTACATCGGATAGAGCTCCAAGAACATCGAGGAGAACATTCTATTAAAGATCAAAGAGATAGAAGAAGCCATCTAGCTAACAGCTATGGACCCGTAGGTCTGTGGTAAACTACTCACGCATCATTTGTAGGTGATGTCGCTTGAAGCTACGTCGGTATTTCCACAAAGAAGAAGGGATGATGCAGCATAGCGGCAGTAGGTATTTCCCTCAGATATGAAACCAAGGTTATCGAACCAGTAGGAGAACCAAGCAACACCAACGTAAACAGCCCCTGCATACAGATAACAAATCCTCGCAACCCGATGTGTTAAAGGGGTTGTCAATCCCTTCCGGGGTACGACGCCTCAAGATAGGCAAAACGGACATGAGGAAAATTTAGTAGATTGGTAGATCGAACGCCAAACAAAATAAATAAGAATAAACTGCAGCAAGGTATTTTGTATTTTTGGTTTAATAGATCTGAAAATAAAAGCAAGGAAAAAGTAGATCGCAAAGGCAAATATAGAGAAAGAAGACCCGGGGGCCGTAGGTTTCACTAGTGGCTTCTCTCGAGAAAAATAGCAACGGTGGGTAAACAAATTACTTTTGGGCAATTGATAGAACTTCAAATAATCATGCCGATATCCAGGCAATGATCATTACATAGGAATCACGTCCAAGATTAGTAGACCGACTCCTGCCTACATCTACTACTATTACTCCACACATCGACCGCTATCCAGCATGCATCTAGTGTATTAAGTTCATTGAAAAACAGAGTAATGCAATAAGAACAATGACATGATGTACACAAGTTCTATCTATGTAGAGATAGACCCCATCGGTTTATCCTTAGTAGAAACGATACATACGTGTCGTTTCCCTTTCTGTCACTGGGATCAAGCACCGTAAGATCGAACCCACTACCGGGCACCTCTTCCCATTGCAAGACAAATAGATCAAGTTGGCCAAACAAAACCCAAACATCGGAGAAGAAATACGAGGCTATAAGAGATTATGCTTATAAGAGATCAAAGAAACTCAAATAACTTTCATGGATATAAAAAGATATAACTGATCATAAACTCAAAGTTCATCAGATCCCAACAAACACACCGCAAAAAGAGTTACATCATATGGATCTCCATGAGACCATTGTATTGATAATTCAGAGAGAGAGGAAGCCATCTAGCTACCAACTACGGACCCGAAGGTCTACAAAGAACTACTCACGCATCATCGGAGAGGCACCAATGGAGGTGGTGAACCCCATCCGAGATGGTGTCTAGATTGGATCTTGTGGTTCTGGACTCTGCGGCGGTTGCATGAATATTTCTTCGAATCCCCTAGGGTTATGGATTTTTTGGGGTATTTATAGAGCAAAGAGGCGGTCTGGGGGCACCCGAGGTGGGCACAACCCACCAGGGCGCGTCAGGGCCTCCTGGCGCGCCCAGGTGGGTTGTACCCTCCTTGGGACTCCCCCTAGGTGCAACCAGGGCCCAATATCTTCCTTCTAGTCCATAAAAAATCTCTGTAAAGTTTCGTTGCGTTTGGACTCCGTCTGATATTAATTTCCTGCGATGTAAAAAACATGCAAAAAACAGCATCTGGCACTATGTCAATAGGTTAGTACCAAAAAATGATATAAAATGACTATAAAATAATTATAAAACATCCAAGATTGACAATAAATCAGCATGGAACAATAAAAAATTATAGATACGTTGGAGACGTATCAGTAGGGCAACAAGGTTGATGTAGAGGCCCTTCGTGATTGAGTCCCCCTCCGGCAGATCACCGGAAAAGGCCCCAAGATGGGATCTCATGAGGTGAGAGGCTTGCGGTGGCGGAAAAGTATTTTGGTGGACGCTTCTGATGGTTTGGGAATATTTAGGAATTTATAATGCAAAGATTATGGTTGGGGGACTCCCAAGGGGGCCACAAGCCAGGGGCACCCCCCTAGGGCGCACCCTGAGGGCTTGTGGGCTCCTCGGGACTCATGTGGCCCCCTCTCCAAGCTAGGTGGATGTCTTCTAGTCCAAGAAAAATAATCGCGAAAGTTTTATTCTGTTTGGACTCCGTTTGATATTCCTTTCTAAAAATGCCCAAAACAAGGAAAAAATAGCAACTCGCACTGGACACTAGGTTAATAGGTTAGTCCCAAAAAATGATATAAAATAGTATATTAATGCATATAAAACATCCAAAATAGATAATATAATAGCATAGAACAATAAAAAATTATAGATATGTTGGAGACGTATCAAGCATCCCCAAGCTTAACTCCTGCTCGTCCTCGAGTAGGTTAATGATAAAAACAGAATTTTTGATGTGGAATGCTACCTAACATATTTATCAATGTAATCTTCTTTATTATGGCATGAATTTTCAGATCCATAAGATTCAAAACAAATGTTTAATATTGACATAAAAAAATACTTCAAGCATACTAATAAAGCAATCATGTCTTCTCAAAATAACATGGCCAAAGAAAGTTAATCCTACAAAATCATATGCTCTGGCTATGCTCCATCTTAACCACACAAAGTATGTCATGATGCACAACCATGGTATTAGCCAATCAATTGTTTCATACTTTTATGTTCTCAAACCTTTTCAACTTTCACGCAATACATGAATGTGAGCCATGGATATAGCACTATAGGTGGAATAGAATATGGTGGTTGTGGAGAAGACAAAAAGAAGGAGAAAGTCTCACATCAACTAGGAAAATTAATAGGCTATGGAGATGCCCATCAATTGATATCGTTGCAAGTGAGTAGGGATTGCCATGCAACGGATGCACTAGAGCTATAAGTTTATGAAAGCTCAAAAAGAAACTAAGTGGGTGTGCATCCAAATTGCTTGCTCACGAAGACCTACGGCACTTTGAGGAAGCCCATCATTGGAATATACAAGCCAAGTTATATAATGAAAAATTCCCACTAGTATATGAGAGTGACAAAATAGGAGAGTCTCTATCATGAAGATCATGGTGCTACTTTGAAGCACAAGTGTGGAAAAAGGATAGTAACATTGTCCCTTCTCTCTTTTCTCTCATTTTTTCCTTTTTTCTCTTTTCTCTCTCTTTTTTCTTTTTGTTTGGGCTTCTTTGGCCTCTCTTTTTTATTTGGGCTTCTTTGGCCTCTTTTATTTTCTTTAAAGTCCGAAGACTCATCCCAACTTGTGAGGGAATCATAGCTTCCATCATCCATTCCTCAAATGGGACAATGCTCTAATAATGATGATCATCACACTTTTACTTACAACTCAAGAATTACAACTCAATGCTAGAACAAAAATATGACTCTATATGAATGCCTCATGCATATGAGAACAATATGACAATGATGGTGTGTGTCATAATAAATAGAACGGTGGAAGTTGCATGGCAATATATCTCGGAATGGCTATGGAAATGCCATAATAGGTAGGTATGGTGGCTATTTTGAGGAAGGTATATGGTGGGTTCAATGCACCGGCGAAAGTTGCGCGGTACGTACTAGAGAGGCTAGCAATGGTGGAAGGGTGAGAGTGCGTTTAATCCATGAAGTCAACATTAGTCATAAAGAACTCACATACTTATTGCAAAAGTCTATTAGCCATTGAAACAAAGTATTAATATGCATGCAGCTAGGGGAAGGGTTGGTAGGAGTTAACCATCGCGCGATCCTGACCTCCACACAAAGGATGGCAATCAAAAAATAAATCATGCTCCGACTTCATCACATAACGGTTCACCTTACGTGCATGCTATGAGAATCACAAACTTTAACACAAGCATTTCTACCAATCCACAATTACTCACTAGCATGACTGTAATATCACCATCTTTATATCTAAAAAAAAAGCAAGGAATCAAACTTCTGCTATATTCAATGCACTTTATATGAAAGTTTTCATTATATCCCTCTTGGATGCCCATCATATTAGGACTAAATTCATAACCTAAGCAAATTACCACGCTGTTTAAGACTCTCGAAATAATATAAATGAAGCATGAGAGTTCATCAATTTCTATAAAATAAATCCACCGCCGTGCTCTAAAAAGATATAAGTGAAGTACTAGAGCAAACTGCCTAGCTCAAAAGATATAAGTGAAGCACATAGAGTATTCTAATAAATTCAAGATTAATGCGTGTCCCTCTCAAAAGGTGTGTACATCAAGGATGATTGTGGAAAACTAAAAATCAAAGACTCATATCATACAAGAAGCTCCAAGCAAAACACATATCATGTGGTGAATAAAAATATAGCCTCAAGTAAATTTATCGATGGATTGAAGACGAAAGAGGGGATGCCATCCGGGCCATCCCCAAGCTTAGATGCTTGGTTGTCCTTGAATATTTCCTTGGGGTGCCTTGGGCATCCCCAATCTTAGGCTCTTGCCACTCCTTATTCCGTTGTCCATCAAATCTTTACCCAAAACTGGGAAACTTCACAACACAAAACTCAACAGAAAACTCATAAGCTCCGTTAGTATAAGAAAAGCAAATCACCACTTTAGGTACTATTGTGAAATCATTATAAATTTAATATGGTATAATATCTACTGTATTCCAACTTCTCCATGTTTCATACCCCCCGATACTACCCATGGATTCATCAAAACAAGCAAAGAACACAATAAAAATAGAATCTGTCTAAAACAGAACAATCTGTAGTAATCAGGAAACTTCGTATACTTCTGTAACTCCAAAAATTCTGGAAAATTAGGACAAATTAGGAAACTTGTATATAAATCTTGTGTAAAACTTTCAGAACCAGATAACATTCCTGTGAATTATCAAAATTATTCTACAGGACGCAAAAGTTTCTATTTTTCAGCAAAATCAAATCAACTATCTTCCAAATCATCCAAAAGGTCTTACTTAGCACAAACACTAATTTAAAACATGAAAACACATCTAACCAGAGGCTAGATGATATATTTATTGGAAAACAGCAGCAAAAATTAAAAACAAAAATAAAATTGGGTTGCCTCCCAACAAGCGCTCTTGTTTAACGCCCCTAGCTAGGCATATTGCAACGATCTAGGTATTCTCATCTTCAGTATTTAAACCATAAGTGGCCCTCATAATAGATTCATATGGCAACTTAATTTTCTTCTTCGAAAGTGTTCCATGCCCTTCCTTAACGGAAATTGAAATCTAATGTTTCCTTCTTTCATATCAATAATTGCACCAACCGTTCTAAGGAAAGGTCTACCAAGAATAATAGGACATGTAGGATTGCAATCTATATCAAGCATAATAAATCTACGGGCACATAATTCCTATTTGCAACAATAAGAACATCATTAATCCTTCCCATAGGTTTCTCAATAGTGGAATCCGCTAGATGCAAATTCAAAGAACAATCATCAAGTTTATGGAAACCGAGCATATCACATAAAGTTTTTGGAATTGTGGAAACACTAGCACCCAAATCACACAAAGCAAAGTACTCATAATATTTAATTTTAATCATAATAGTAGGTTCTCACTCATCACAAAGCTTTCTAGGGATAGAAACTTCCAATTCAATTTTTTCTTCAAACGATTTCATCATAGCATCAACAATATGTTTAGTAAAAGCTTTATTTTGATTATAAGCATGAGGTGAATTCAACATGGATTGTAACAAGGAAATACAATCTATCAAAGAACAATTATCATAATTAAAGTCCTTGAAATTGATAACCCACAAGTATAGGGGATCGCAACAGTTTTCGAGGGTAGAGTATTCAACCCAAATTTGTTGATTCGACACAAGGGGAGCCAAAGAATATTCTCAAGTATTAGCAGCTGAGTTGTCAATTCAACCACACCTGGAAACTTAGTATCTACAGCAAAGTGTTTAGTAGCAAAGTAATATGATAGTATGTAACGGTAACAAAAGTAAAGACAGCAAAAGTAATGTTTTTGGTATTTTTGTAGTGATTGTAACAAGAGTAACGGAAAAGTAAATAAGCAAGAACCAAGATATGGAAAGCTCAGAGGCACCGGATCGATGATGGATAATTATCTTTGGATGTGGTTCGTCATGTAACAGTCATAACATAGGGTGACACAGAACTAGCTCCAATTCATCGATGTAATGTAGGCATGTATTCCGAATATAGTCATACATGCTTATGGAAAAGAACTTGCATGACATATTTTGTCCTACCCTCCCGTGGCAGTGGGGTCCTATTGGAAACTAAGGGATATTAAGGCCTCCTTTTAATAGAGAACCGGAACAAAGCATTGGCACATAGTGAATAAATGAACTCCTCAAACTATGGTCATCACGGGAGTGGTCCCGATTATTGTCACTTCGGGGTTGCCGGATCATAACACATAGTAGATGACTATAGACTTGCAAGATAGGATCAAGAACACACATATATTCATGAAAACATAATAGGTTCAGATCTGAAATCATGGCACTCAGGCCCTAGTGACAAGCATTAAGCATAGCAAAGTCATAGCAACATCAATCTCGTAACATAGTGGATACTAGGATCAAACCCTAACAAAACTAACTCGATTACATGATAAATCTCATCCAACCCATCACCGCCCAGCAAGCCTACGATGGAATTACTCACGCACGGCGGTGAGCATCATGAAATTGGTGATGGAGGATGGTTGATGATGACGACGGCGACGAATCCCCCTCTCCGGAGCCCCGAACGGACTCCAGATCAGCCCTCCCGAGAGAGATTAGGGCTTGGCGGCGGCTCCGTATCATAAAACGCGATGATTTCTTCTCTCTGATTTTTTTCTCCCCGAAAGCCAATATATGGAGTTGGAGTTGGCGTCGGAGGGTCTCCAGGGGGCCCACGAGGTAGGGGGCGCGCCCTAGGGGGGGCGCCCCACCTCGTGGACAGGTGTGGGCCCCTGGTCTTCATCTTTGCGAGGATTTTTTATTTTTATAAGACATCCGTGGAGTTTCAGGTCATTCCGAGAACTTTTTTTTTCTGCACATAAAACAACACCATGGCAATTCTGCTGAAAACAGCGTCAGTCCGGGTTAGTTCCATTCAAATCATACAAGTTAGAGTCCAAAACAAGGGCAAAAGTGTTTGGAAAAGTAGATACGACGGAGACGTATCAACTCCCCCAAGCTTAAACCCTTGCTTGTCCTCAAGCAATTTAGTTGACAAACTGAAAGAGAAAAAGAAAAACTTTTACAAACTCTGTTTTCTCTTGTTGTTGTACTTATGTCAAGCCAGCATTCTGGTTTTCAGCAAGGATCATAACTAACCACATTAGCAATAATTCTCAGGTCTCATGTTTACTCATATCAATAACATAATCAGCTAGCAAGCCATAATAATAAATCTCGGATGACAACACTTTCTCAAAACAATCATAATATGATATAACAATATGGTATCTCGCTAGCCCTTTCTGAGACCGCAAAACATAAATGCAGAGCACCTTCAAAGATCAAGGACTGACTAGACATTGTAATTCATGGTAAAAGAGATCCAATCATAGTCATACCTGATATGAATTAACAATAATGAATGCAAATGATAGATGTGCTCTCCAGCTAGTGCTTTTTAATAAGAGGGTGATGACTCAACATGAAAGTAAATAGATAGGCCCTTCATAGAGGGAAGTAGGGATTTGTAGAGGTGCCAGAGCTCGGTTTTGAAATAGAGATAAATTATATTTTGAGCGGCATACTTTCACTGTCAACATAACAACTAAGAGATGACGATATCTTCCATGCTAAACAAATTATAGGCGGTTCCCAAACAGAATGGTAAAGTTTATACTCCCCCTCCTCCACAAGCATCAATCCATGGCTTGCTCGAAACAACGAGTGCCTCCAACATTCAACGGGTCCTGTGGGGAGTTTTGTTTGCAATTATTTTGATTTAGTTTGCATAAAGCATGGACTGGGCATCCCGATGACCAGCCATTTTTCGTGAATGAGGAGCGGAGTCCACTCCTCTTGAGAATAACCCGCCTAACACGGAAGATAAGGGCAGCACTAGTTGATATATGAGCTATTCGAGCATGCAAAACAGAATGTTTATTTGAAGGTTTAGAGTTTGGCACATACAAATTTACTTGGAACAGCAGGTAGATACCGCAGATAGGAAGGTATAGTGGACTCATATGGAATAACTTTGGGGTTTAGGGATTGGATGCACAAGCAGATTCCGCTTAGTATAGGTGAAGGCTAGCAAAAGGCTGGAAGCGACCAACTAGAGAGCGACAACAGTCATGAACATGCATTAAAATTAATAAACATTGAATACAAGCATGAGTAGGATATAATCCACCATGAACATAAATATCGTGATGGCTATGTTGATTTGTTTCAACTACATGCGTGAACATGTGCCAAGTCAAGTCACTTAAATCATTCAAAGGAGGATACCACCCTATCATACCACATCATAATCATCTCAATAGCATGTTGGCACGCAGCATAAACCATTATAACTTGTAGCTAATCAAGCATGGCACAAGCAACTATGATCTCTAATTGTCATTGCAAACATGTTTATTCATAATAAGCTGAATCAAGAACGATGGACTCGTCATATTTACAAAAACAAAAGAGGTCGAGTTCATACCAGTTTTTCCCATCTCAGTCAGTCCATCATATATCATCATAATTGCCTTTCACTTGCACGACCGAATGGTGTGAATAATAATAAGAGTGCACGTGCATTGGACTAAGCTGGAATTCCCCCAAGCTTAGGCTTTTGGCCTAAGTTGGTCTATTGCCAGGGATAGCCTGGCTGATACCCGTACGTGTAGCTGGGGTCGTACTGCGATGAAGAATAGTTGGGATCATAATGTGATGAAGAGGACTCTGACTGCCACTGGCTGGCAACCGCCTCAGGATCCCAAGAATAAACAGACTATCGTGGAGGCTCATCTTGTGGTTCCGGTTCCGGGGCTAGTGCAGGATTCCGATAGGCTTGAACAGCCGCCCACGGGATAATGTAAGGACCTGTAGACAAGTTAAAAAAAGAGGGAGCAGGCAAAGTAATAGTCTCAGGGTGATGTTTATCAAAGTACAATTTATATTTGAGCTCCCCTTCGCGACTCTTAACAAGAAAATCATGCGCTAGCATACTCTTATAATCTAAATAAACACGGGGCAACGCTGTTTCTTCTTTCTCCTCATGCCTAATAGGTATTTCAAAATATTCAGCTAGGCGTGAAGCATAAATGCCTCCAAAGATGGGGCCCTTAGTACGGTTCAGACTTAACCGTCTAGCAACAATTCCACCCATACTAACAGAGTTATTGCGGTATAAACCATGGAACAAAATGATAATATCGGGAATGCTAAGGTTTCCACAGTTCCCACGACCAATCAAGCAACGACTAGCAAATAAGGCAAAGTAGCGTAAAACAGGAAAATGTATGCTAGTAATTCTTGCATCAGAAACCTTCCTGGTTTCTCCCACAGTGATAGTGTTAATAAAAGCTTCCACTTCATACGGTGTGGTTCATCTAAGATGCCCTCAAAAGGTATTTTGCAAACCTCGCAAAATTCAGCTAATGTCATCTCCTTAACAACGTCATATAAATGAAACTCTACTGTTGGAGGTGATTTCTTAGGGAAAAAGTAGAAGTTCTGCACAAAAGTATTTGTGAGTAAGAGATACTGATGACGTTGGTCGCGGAGGAAGTCGGTCAGGCCGGCGTTCTCAATTAATAGATAGAAATCCTCATAAATCCGGCTCTCCTCAAGAAGTCATCGGAAGGCCATTCACACGGCGGACCTCCATGATCGCGTGGCAAATTAAATTCGGGCTTCTTCTCTTCTTCCTTTTGTTTTTCCTTCGAGCTTCGGCTCGACGAGCCCCTCAAAAGTCTCTTCATTATTTCTGAAATAATCTGAAATTTTTAGTAACTTCAAGCAAAAGTGAACCAACTTCAATAAAACTGATAGCAACTACTCATACAAGTGCCTAGAGCATATATCAAGCATTAGAACTACTTGGAACCATATAAATTTGACATGCAATCTCAAGAACATGGTCACCTATGCAGCACAAATTTGCAAGGAATAAAGCACTAGAACAAAAACTAATTGGACCAATGGAGGAGTCACATACCAAGGAACAATCTCCCCAAGCAGTTTTGCGAGAGGTGCTTTGAGCAAGGAGATAAAAATCACAGCAAAAGTGGCTGGAACACGAGCTTGAGTTGGTTTTCCGGGTTTGTGTGAGGCAGAGGAAGAAGATGGGTGCAGGGATAAGTGGAGGAGGGCCACCGTGGGCCCACGAGGCAGGGGGGCGCGCCCTCCACCCTCGTGGCCAGGTGGCAGCTCCCCCGGCGGTATTTTGCACTAAAAATCCTCAAATATTCCTGAAAAAATCATATTAAATTGGCATGGCATTCTAAGGACTTTTATTTTCGGGATATTTTTATATTGCACGGATAAATCAGGAAACAGACAGAAAAATACTATTTTAATTTATTTCTACTAAAGAACAGAAAATATAAAGAGGGTACAGAAGTTTGTGCTTCTAGTTTCATCCATCTCATGCTCATCAAAAAGAATCCACTAACAAGGTTGATCAAGTCTTGTTAACAAACTCATTCCGATAATCATGGAACCGGAGAAATTTCGAATAACACTATGTTACCTCAACGGGGATATGGACATCCCCAATAACAAGTATGTCATATTTCTTCTTGACAGTAGGGAGAGGAAATTCAAAACCTCCAAATATAATCGATGGAATTTTTTGAATAGAGTTGATGCTACGAACTTGAGGTTGTTTCTTCGGAAATTGTACCGTATGCTCATTACCATTGACGTGAAAAGTGGCATTGCCTTTGTTGCAATTAATAACAGCCCCTGCGGTATTAAGGAAAGGTCTTCCAAGAATAATAGACATACTATCGTCCTCGGGAATATCAAGAATAACAAAGTCCGTTAAAATAGTAACGTTTGCAACCACAACAGGCACATCCTCACAAATACCGACAGGTATAGTAGTTGATTTATCAGCCATTTGCAAAGATATTTTAGTAGGTGTCAACTTATTCAAATCAAGTCTACGATATAAAGAGAGAGGCATAACACTAACACCGGCTCCAAGATCACATAAAGCAGTTTTAACATAATTTCTCTTAATGGAGCATGGTATAGTAGGTACTCCTGGATCTCCAAGTTTATTTGGTATTCCACCCTTAAAAGTATAATTAGCAAGCATGGTGGAAATTTCAGCTTTCGGTATCTTTCTTTTATTAGTAATGATATCCTTAATGTATTTAGCATAAGGATTCATTTTGAGCATATCAGTCAATCGCATTCGCAAAAAGATGGATCTAATCATTTCAGCAAAGCGCTCAAAATCCTCATCATCCTTTTTCTTGGATGGTTCCGGAGGGAAAGGCATGGGTTTCTGAACCCATGGTTCTATTTCTTACCATGTTTCCTAGCAACAAAATCTCTTTTATCATAACGTTGATTCTTTGATTGTGGGTTATCAAGATCAACAGCAGGTTCAACTTCTACATCATTATCATTACTAGGTTGAGCATTAACATTTTTACTAGGTTCATGTTCATTACCAGATTGTGTTTCAGCATCAGACATAGAAATATCATTTGGATTATCAGGTGGTTCAGCAATAGGTTCACTAGAAGTTTGCAAAGTCCTATCATTTTTCTTTTTCTTCCTTTTAGAAGAACTAGGCATATCAATATTATTTCTCTGAGAATCTTGCTCGATTCTCTTAGTGTGGCCTTCAGGATACAAAGGTTCCTGAGTCATTCTACCAGTTCTAGTAGCCACTCTAACAGCATAATCATTCTTCTTACTATTCATTTCATCAAGCACTTCTTTCTGAGCTTTAAGTACTTGTTCTACTTGAGTGGTAACCATAGAAGCATGTTTGCTAACAAGTTTAAGTTCACCTCTAATATTAGCCATATAATCACCCAAGCGTTTAATCATATTGGAATCATATTTCAACTGTTTACCGAAATAAGCATTAAAATTATCTTGTTTGACAATAAAATTATCAAACTCATCGAAGCATTGCCTAGCATACTTATAATGAGGAATATCACCTTCATCAAATCTGTAGAGAGAATTCACCTTTACTACCTGTGTCGGGCTATCGGGATCAGGAGGTTCTTCAATAAGTAATGGATCAATTTCATAAGTTTCTTCAACAGGCGGTAGATTAAGACCATTTATTTCTTCAATAGGAGGTAAATTCTTAACATCTTCAGCTTTAATACCTTTTTCTTTCATAGATTTCTTTGCCTCTTGCATATCTTCAGGACTGAGAAATAGAACACCTCTCTTCTTCGGAGTTGGTTTAGGAATAGGCTCAGTAATTGGCTCAGGAGTTGGCTCAGGAGATGCCCAATTATTTTCATTTGTCAACATATTATTCAATAAAATTTCAGCTTCATCCGGTGTTCTTTCCCGAAAAGAGAACCAGCACAACTATCCGTAATCTCTGGAAGCATCGGTTAGTCCATTATAAAAGATATCAAGTATTTCAGGTTTCTTAAGAGGATGATCAGCAAAGCATTAGTAACTTGAGAAGCCTCCCCAAGCTTGTGGGAGACTCTCTTCTTCAATTTGCACGAAGTTGTATATTTCCCTCAAAGCTGCTTGTTTCTTATGAGCAGGGAAATATTTAACAGAGAAGTAATAAATCATATCTTGGGGACTACGCACACAACCAGGATCAAGAGAATTAAACCATATCTTAGCATCACCCTTTAATGAGAACGGAAATATTCTGAGTATATAAAAGTAGAGCGATCTCTCATCATTAGTAAATAGGGCAGCTATATTATTTAACTTAGTAAGATGTGCCACATCAGTTTCAGATTCATAGCCATAAAAAGGATCAGATTCAACCAAGGTAATTATATCAGGATCAACATAGAATTCATAATCCTTATCAGGAACACAGATACGTGAAGTAGCAAAAGAAGGGTCAGGTCTCATCCTATCTCTAAGAGATTCTTTACTCCATTTAACTAGCAGCCTCTTAAGTTCATATCTATCCTGGCAGGCAAAAATAGCTGCGGAATATTCCGCATCAAAAAGATAACCCTCAGGACTAGCAGGCATATTTTCATCATCACTTTCATCATTGTATTCAGTTTCAATAATTTCTCTTTCTCCAACCCTAGCAATTTGTTCATCTAGAAATTCACCAAGGGGCACAGTAGTATCAAGCATAGAAGTAGTTTCATCATAAGTATAATGCATAGCAGAAGTGGCATCATCAATAACATGCGACATATCGGAACGAATAGCAGAAGCAGGTTTAGGTTTCGCTAGCTTACTCATAACAAGTGGTGAATCAAGTGCAGAGCTAGATGGCAGTTCCTTACCTCCCCTCGTAGTTGAGGGATAAATTTTTGTCTTAGCGTCTTTCAAGTTCTTCATAGTGTCCAGCAGGTATAAATCCCAAGTGACTCAAAGAATAGAGCTATGCTCCCAGGCAACGGCACCAGAAAAAGGTCTTGATAACCCACAAGTATAGGGGATTGCAACAGTTTTCGAGGGTAGAGTATTCAACCCAAATTTGTTGATTCGACACAAGAGGAGCCAAAGAATATTCTCAAGTATTAGCAGTTGAGTTGTCAATTCAAGCACACCTAGAAACATAGTATCTGCAGCAAAGTGTTTAGTAGCAAAGTAATATGATAGTGGCGGTAACGGTAACAAAAGTAAAGACAACAATAGTAATGTTTTTGGTATTTTTGTAGTGATTGTAACAGTAGCAATGGAAAAGTAAATAGCGAGAACCAAGATATGGAAAGCTCAGAGGCACCGGATCGATGATGGATAATTATGCCGGATGCGGTTCATTATGTAACAATCATAACATAGGGTGACATGTAACTAGCTCCAATTCATCAATGTAATGTAGGCATGTATTCCGAATATAGTCATACATGCTTATGGAAAAGAACTTGCATGACATCTTTTGTCCTACCCTCCCGTGGTAGCGGGGTCCTATTGGAAACTAAGGGATATTAAGGCCTCCTTTTAATAGAGAACTGGAACAAAGCATTAGCACATAGTGAATACATGAACTCCTCAAACTATGGTCATCACCGGAGTGGTCCCGATTATTGTCACTTGGGTTGCGGATCATAACACATAGTAGGTGACTATAGACTTGCAAGATAGGATCAAGAACACACATATATTCATGAAAACATAATAGGTTCAGATCTGAAATCATGGCACTCGGGCCCTAGTGACAAGCATTAAGCATAGAAAAGTCATAGCAACATCAATCTCAGAACATAGTGGATACTACGGATCAAACCCTAACAAAACTAACTCGATTACATGATAAATCTCATCCAACCCATCACCGTCCAGCAAGCCGTACTCACGCACGGCGGTGAGCATCATGAAATTGGTGATGGAGGATGGTTGATGATGACGACGGCGATGAATCCCCCTCTCCGGAGCCCCGAACGGACTCTAGATCAGCCCTCCCGAGAGAGATTAGGGCTTGGCGGCGGCTCCGTATCATAAAACGCGATGATTTCTTCTCTCTGATTTTTTCTCCCCGAAAGCCAATATATGGAGTTGGAGTTGGCGTCGGAGGGTCTCCAGGGGGCCCACGGGGGGGGGCGCCCCCCACCCTCGTGGACAGGGTGTGGGCCCCCTGGTCTTCATCTTTGGCGAGGATTTTTTATTATTTTTTATAAGACATCCCGTGGAGTTTCGGTCATTCCGAGAACTTTTGTTTTCTGCACATAAAACAACACCATGGCAATTCTGCTGAAAACAGCGTCAGTCCAGGTTAGTTCCATTCAAATCATACAAGTTAGAGTCCAAAACAAGGGAAAAAGTGTTTGGAAAAGTAGATACGATGGAGACGTATCAGAAATCCAAAAGAGTGGGTTCATCGCTACTTAAAATCTTGACCTCTCCAATCCCACTTTTATTAATTTTTTCATTAAGATCTTTAAACTCCAAATCATTGGGATGCCTTCTAGCTAAAGTTGACTCATCTCCAGTCCAATATTTATCAAGATTTATATTAGAAAACAAAGATTCAATAGGAGTCACACCAATCATTTTAAAATCTTCATCATTATTATCACAAGAAATAGAAGAACACGCTTTTACAAACCAATCTTGCTTAGAACGCATCCACCGATTCTTTCTCTACATTCATCCATAGATATTTTAATAGGTTTTAGAGATTCACTAATATCATGCTTGTGTGGCATACATCTCATCTTCAAAGAATCAATCTCAAGATAAATTTCATCAACGTTCCTAGCCAAAGCATCAATCTTAAGCAATTTTTCTTCTACCATAGCATTGAAATTATTTTGAGAATTTATAAAATCTTTAATATTATTCTCAAGACTAGAGGGTATCTTATTATAATTTCCATAAGAATTGTTGTAGGAATTACCATAATTATTAGAGGAATTAGTAGGAAATGGCCTAGGATTAAAATTACCTCTATCGTGTTATTACCAAAATTGTTCCTACCAACAAAAATCACATCCATAGATTCATTATTATTCTCAATCAAAATGGACAAAGGCATATCATTAGGATAAATAGGAGCACTCTTAATAGCAATCAATTTCATTAGTTCATCCATCTTTCCACTCAAAGTATTAATTTCTTCAATCGCATGCACTTTTTTACTAGTGGAAGATCTTTCGGTATGCCATTGAGAGTAATTTGCCATAATATTATCTAGGAGCTTAGTAGCTTCTCCTAATGTAATTTCCATAAAAGTACCACCCGTGGCGGAATCAAAAAGATTTATAGATGCAAAATTCAATCCGGCATAATTTTTTTGTATGATCATCCACAAACTTAAACCATGAGTAGGGCAATTTCTTATCATCAATTTCAGCCTCTCCCAAGATTGCGCAACATGTTCATGGTCAAGTTGCTTAAAATTCATTATATCGTTCCAAAGGGAGATGATCTTAGCGGGAGGAAAATACTTGGAAATAAAAGCATCTTTACACTTATTCCATGAATCAATACTATTTTTAGGCAAAGATGAAAACCAAGTTTTAGCACGATCTCGTAGTGAGAACGGAAATAGCTTCAATTTAACAATATCATTATCCACATCTTTTTTTTTGCATATCACACAACTCAACGAAAGTATTTAGAAGGGATGCGTCATCTTTGCTAGGAAGGCCAGAAATTGTTCTTTCATAACAAGATTCAACAAAATGACATTAATTTCATAAGATTCCGCACTAGTGGCGGGAGCAATCGGAGTACTAATAAAATCATTTTTATTATTGTTGGAAAAGTCACACAACTTGGTATTCTCTTGATTCATCATGATAAAGCAAGCGATCTAGCACACAAGCAAGCAAAAAGCAAACGAAAAGACAAACGGAAGAAGGGCGATAAAAAGGTAAATATTTTTGTGTTTTTCTGAAAACATTTTAGAAGTGGGGGAGAGGAAAATGAGAGGCAAATGGAAAATAATGTAATGCAAGAGATGAACGTTTATGATAGGTACTTGGTAGGCTTGATGTAGAACCTCCCCGGCAACGGCGCCATAAATTCTTCCTGCTACTTCTTGAGCTTGTGTTGGTTTTTCCCTTGAAGAGGAAAGGGTGATGCAGCAAAGTAGAGATAAGTATTTCCCTCAGTTTGAGAACCAAGGTATCAATCCAGTAGGAGGTACAAGCAAGTCTCCAATCTATGCACCTTCACAAACAATCAAACACTTGCACCCAACGCGATAAAGGGGTTGTCAATCCCTTCACGGTCACTTGCAAGGATGAGATCTGATAGAGATGGATATAAAAGATTACTAAAACGTAAAGTAAAAGCAAATAAAACTCAATGAGGTATTTTTGGGTTTTTGGTTTATAGATCTGAAAATATATAATGTAAAATAGGCACGGGGGCCATAGGTTTCACTAGAGGCTTCTCTCTTGAATAAAGCATACGGTGGGTAAAAAAATTACTATTGAGCAATTGATAGAAAAGCGCATAGTTATGACGATATAAGGCAATAATCATGAATATAGGCATCACGTCGTGACAAGTAGACCGAAACGATTCTGCATCTACTACTATTACTCCACACATCGACCGCTATCCATCATGCATCTAGAGTATTAAGTTCATAAGAACAGAGTAACGCCTTAAGTAAGATGCCATGATGTAGAGGAATAAACTCAAGCAATATGATATAAACCCCATCTTTTTATCCTTGATGACAACAATACAATACGTGCCTCGCTACCCCTACTATGTCACTGGGTGAGGTCACCGTGAGATTGAACCCAAAACTAAGCACCTCTCCCATTGCAAGAAAAACCAATCTAGTTGGCCAAACCAAATCGATAGTTTGAAGAGAAATACAAAAATATCTTAATCATGCATAAAAGAGTTCAGAGAAGACTCAAATAATATTCATAGATAATTTGATCATAAATCCACAATTCATCAGATCTCAACAAGCACGCCGCAAAAAAGTATTTAGAACTTCAAGAACATCGAGGAGAACATTGTATTGAAGATCAAAGAGAGAGAGAGAAGAAGCCATCTAGCTACTAGACCCGTAGGTCTATGGTAAAATAATCATGCATCATTGGTAGGGTGGCAAGGTTGATGTAGAGGCCCTCCGTGAGCGAATCCCCCTCCGGCAGATTGCCGGAAAAGGCCCCAAGATGGGATCTCACGAGGTGAGAGGCTTGCGGGGGCGGAAAAGTATTTTGGTGGACGCTTCTGATGGTTTGGGAATATTTGGGAATTTATAATGCAAAGAGTAGGGTTGGGGACTCCCGAGGGGGCCACAAGCCAGGGGCGCCCCCCCTAGGGCGTGCCCTGAGGGCTTGTGGGCTCCTCGGGATTCCTCTAGCCCCCTCTCCAAGCTAAGTGGGTGTCTTCTGGTCCAAGAAAAATCATCGCGAAAGTTTTATTCTGTTTGGACTCCGTTTGATATTCCTTTCTGAAAAAGCGAAAAACAAGGAAAAAACAGCAACTGGCACTGGGCACTAGGTTAATAGGTTAGTCCCAAAAAACGATATAAAATAGTATATTAATGCATATAAAACATCCAAAACGCATAATATAATAGCATGGAACAATAAAAAATTATAGATACGTTGGAGACGTATCAATCATCAAGAGTATATCCAATAGAAGCACGGTGCTTCCTTAGAGTTTTATTAATCTCTTTTCTTCATGCTCTAAAAGGTTAGCACTAATAATAACGGGATATATCTTCTTTTCACCAAGATAAGCATATTTTAATGTATCAGGCAATTGTTTCAATTCAAATACAGGGTCAACCTTAGGTGGAGGAGGACCTCCAAGAGTTTTAACAGGAAAATTGTGTTTAAGGATAGGTGGTTGATCAAAGAACATCTTATCTATTTCATTCCTCTCACTCATGTGCATATCATTTTCATGGTCTATCAAATATTGTTCTAACGGATCAGTAGGAGGTATGGCAATAGAAGCAAGACCAATAATTTCATCTTTACTAGACAATTCTTTATCATGAGCTTGTCTATGAAACTTAGAGAAACTAAACTCATGAGATATATCACCAAAGTTAACACTGACAGTTTCTTTAGCGCAATCAATCTTAGCACTAACAGTGTTCAAGAAAGGTCTACCAAATATAATGGGACAAAAATCAGCTTGTGGAGAACCAAGAACTAGAAAATCAGTAGGGTATTTTATTTTTCCACGCAAGACTTCAACATCTCTAATGATCCCAAGCGGTGAAATAGTATCTTTATTCACTAGCTTAATACTAACATCAATATCCTATATTTCATTAGGTGCAATGTCATTCATAATCTCTTGATATAAGGTAAACGATATAGCATCACACTAGCACCCAAATCACATAAACCATGATAACAATGACCTCCTATTTTAACTGAGACAACAGGCATGCCAACAACAGGCTTATTCTTATCTTTAGGATTGGGCTTAGCAATTCTAGTAGCTCCATCATAGAAGTAAATAACATGCCCATCAATATTATCGACTAAGAGATCTTTAACCATAGCAACATTAGGTTCAACTTTAATTTGTTCAGAGGGTCTAGGTGCTCTAATATTACTTTTGTTAACCACGGTTGAAACCTTAGCATGTTCCTTTATCCTAACAGGAAAAGGTGGGTTCTCAATATAAGCAGTTGGAATAACTAGATCAACATTGTAAATGGTAGTTTCATCTTTAACTATAACGGGCTCCTCAATCTTTTATTTAATAGGGAGATGATATTTAAACCACTTCTCTTTACGGAGATCAACATGAGTAGCAAATGATTCACAAAAAGAGGCTACTATCTCAGAGTCAAGTCCATATTTCGTGCTAAACTTATGAAAAGCATCGGTATCCATAAAAGATTTTACACAATCAAACTTAAGCATTATACCTAACTCATTACCTTTGCGAGTTCCCAATCTTCAGAGTTGCGTTTAATTCTTGCCAGAAGATCCCATCCGAATTCAATAGTTTTCTTCATAAAGGAGCCAGCCGAAGAGAATCGAGCATGGTTTGATCGTCATGAGAAAGCCGAGCATAAAATTATGTAAGATAATTTCTTTTGAGAGCTCATGATTGGGCCATGTGTACATCATGTACTTAAGCCTCCCCCAAGCTTGAGTGATGCTTTCTCCTTCACGAGGCCAAAAATTATATATATAATTCCGATCATGATGAATCAGATGCATAGGATAAAACTTTTGATGAAATTCCAATTTCAATCGGTTCCAATCCCACATTCCAATATCATCACATAGCCTATACCATGTCAATGCCTTTACCTTCAAAGATAAAGGGAAAATCTTCTTCTTAACTTCCATCTCCGGGTAAACCCGCAAGCTTAAATAATCCACAAACTTCATCCAAATAGATTAGGTGCATATCAGGATGTAGTGTTCCATCTTTTGCATAAGGATTAGCTAGTAGTTTCTCTATCATACCTGAAGGAATCTCAAAATAAATATTTTCAGTAGGTGCAGTAGGTTGAGTGATACGTCCATTTTGCATCATGCTTTTATATTGATATTTATTGCATTATGGGATGTTATTGCACGTTATGTCACAATACTTATGGCTATTCTCTCTTATTTTACAAGGTTTACATAAAGAGGGAGAATGCCGGCAGCTGGAATTCTGGGCTGGAAAAGGAGCAAATATTACAGACCTATTCTACACAACTCCAAAAGTTCTGAAACTCCAGAAAGTCATTCTTGGAAATAATAAAAAATATTGAGCGGAAGAAGTTCACCATGTTGGGGAACGTTGCAGAAAATTAAAAATTTTCTACGGTTTCACCAAGATCTATCTATGAGTTCATCTAAGCAACGAGTCAAGAGAGAGAGTTTGCATCTACATACCACTTGTAGATCGAGTACGGAAGCGTTCGAGGGAGTGGTGATGATGGAGTCGTTCCCAACGTGATTCCGATCACCGATGACCAAGTGCTGAACGGACAGCACCTCCGCGTTCAACACACGTACGGTACGGGCAACGTCCCCTCCGTCTTGATCTGGCAAGGAGGAAGGAGAGGTTGAGGAAGATGGCTCCAACAGCAGCACGACGGCGTGATGATGGTGGAGTCACAGCTCCAAGCAGGCTTCGCCAAGCGCACGCGAGGAGGAGAGGTGTTGGGAGGGAGGGGCTGCGCCTTCAATTGTGTATGCAGCCTCCCTCACCCCTCTATTTATAGGGGAAGGGAGGAGGGTCGGCCCCTCTAGATGCATCTAGAGGGGGGCGGCGGTTAAGGGAGGGGGCTTGCCCCCAAGCAAGGGCGCCCCTTAGGGTTCCCTCAACCCTAGGCGCATGGGCCAAGGGAGGGTGCGCCCAGCCCACCAGGGGCTGGTTGCCTCCCACGCAGCCCAGTGGCCCCGGAGGGGTGGCCCTCCGGTGGTCCTCCGAACCCTTCCGGTGGCCCTCCATAATTCCGATATGACCCAAACTTTTCCGGTGTCCGCTTGACAACTTCCCATATATAAATCTTTACCTCCGGACCCTTCCGAACTCCTCGTGACGTCCGGGATCTCATCCGGACTCAACAACATTCGTAATCACATACAAGTCTTCCTAGTAACCCTAGCGCCACTTTGAACCTTATGTGTAGACCCTACGGGTTCGGGAGACATGCGAACATGACCGAGACGCTCTCGGTCAATAACCAACAGCGGATATGGATACCCATGTTGGCTCCTACATGCTCCTCGATGATGTCATCGATGAACCACGATGTCGAGGGTTCAAGCAACCCCGTATGCTATTCCCTTTGTCGACGGTATGTTACTTGCCCGAGACTCGATCGTCAAGATCCCAATACCTCGCTCAGTCTCAGCACGGCAAGTCACTTTACTCATACCGTAACGCATGATCCCGTGACTGACACTTGATCACTTTGAGCTCATTATGATGATGCATTACCGAGTGGGCCCAGTGATACCTCTCCGTCATACGGAGTGACAAATCCTCGTCTCGATCCGTGTCAACCCAATGACACTTTCGAAGATACCGTAATGCACCTTTATAGTCACCCGATTACGTTGTGACGTTTGATACACCCAAAGCACTCCTACGGTATCCGGGAGTTACACGATCTCAAGGTCTAAGGAAGAGATACTTGACATTGGAAAAGCTCTAGCAAAACGAACTACACGATCTTGTGCTATGCTTAGGATTGGGTCTTGTCCATCACGTCATTCTCCTAATGACGTGATCCCGCTTGTCAATGACATCCGATGTCCATAGTCAGAAACCATGACTATCTGTCAACCAACGAGCTAGTCAACTAGAGGCTCACTAGGGACGATTGTGGTCTATGTATTCACACGTGTATCACGATTTCCGTATGATACAGCTTATAGCATGAATAAAAGACAATTATCATGAACAAGGAAATATAATAATAATGCTTTTATTATTGCCTCTAGGGCATATTTCAACAGTCTCCCACTTGCACTAGAGTCAATAATCTAGTTTACATTGTGATGAATCGAACACCCATAGAGTTCGGTGTTGATCATCTTTTGCCCATGGAAGAGGTTTAGTCAACGGATCTGTGACATTCAGATCCGTATGCACTTTACAAATTTCTATGTCTCCATCCTGAACATTTTCACGGATGGAGTTGAAGCGACGCTTGATGTGCCTGGTCTTCTTGTGAAACCTGGGCTCCTTGGCAAGTGCAATAGCTCCAGTGTTGTCACAGAAGAGTTTGATCGGCCCCGACGCATTGGGCATGACTCCTAGGTCGGTGATGAACTCCTTCACCCAAATTGCTTCATGCGCTGCCTCCGAGGCTGCCATGTACTCCGCTTCACATGTAGATCCCGCCACGACGCTTTGCTTGCAGCTGCACCAGCCATCGCTCCACCATTCAACATATACACGTATCCGGTTTGTGACTTAGAGTCATCCAGATCTGTGTCGAAGCTAAGCGCCGACGTAACCCTTTACGACGAGCTCTTCGTCACCTCCATAAACGAAACATGTCCTTTGTCCTTTTCGGTACTTTAGGATATTCTTGACCGTTGTCCAGTGTTCCTTGCGGGATTACTTTGGTACCTTCCTACCAAACTTACGGCAAGGTTTACATCAGGTCCGGTACACAACATGGCATACATAATAGATCCTATGGCTGAAGCATAGGGATGACACTCATCTCTTCTTTATCTTTTGCCGTGGTCGGGCATTGAGCTGAGCTCAATCTCACACCTTGCAATACAGGCAAGAACCCTTCTTGGACTGATCCATTTTGAACTTCTTCAAAATCTTATCAAGGTATGTGCTTTGTGAAAGACCTATGAGGCGCCTCGATCTATCTCTATAGATCTTGATGCCTAATATATAAGCAGCTTCTCCAAGGTCCTTCATTGAAAACACTTGTTCAAGTAGGCCTTAATGCTGTCCAAGAATTCTATATCATTTCCCATCAAAAGTATGTCATCTACATATAATATGAGAAATGCTCTGAGCTCCCACTCACTTTCTTGTAAACGCAGGCTTCTCCATAAGTCTCAAGATAAACCCAAACGCTTTGATCATCTCATCAAAGCGAATGTTCCAACTCCGAGATGCTTGCACCAGCCCATAAATGGATCATTGGAGCTTGCATACCTTGTCGACATTCTTAGGATCGACAAAACCTTACGGCTGCATCATATACAGCTCTTCCTTAAGATATCCGTTAAGGAACGCCGTTTTGACGTCCATCGCCATATCTCATAATCATAGTATGCGGCAATTGCTAACATGATTCGGACGGACTTAAGCTTCGCCACGGAGAGAAAGTCTCATCGTAGTCAATCCCTTGAACTTGCCGATAACCCTTAGCGACAAGTCGAGCTTTATAGATGGTGACATTACCATCCGCGTCCGTCTTCTTCTTAAAGATCCATTTGTTTTCTATCGTCGCCGATCATCGGGCAAGTCACCAAAGTCCACACTTTGCTTTCATACATGGATTCTATCTCGGACTTCATGGCTTCTAGCAATTTGTTGGAATCTGGGCCCGCCATTGCTTCTTCATAGTTCGAAGGTTCACCGTTGTCTAACAACATGATTTCCGGGACAGGGTTGCTGTACCACTGCAGTGCGGAACGTGTCCTTGTGGACCACGAAGTTCAGAGCAACTTGATCCAAGTACCTTGATCATCATCATGAATTTCCTCTTCGTTGGTGTAGGCATCACAGAACATTTTCTGAGCTGTACTACTATTCTGTTCAAGAGGTAGTACTTCATCGAGTTCTACTTTCCTCCCACTTACTTCTTTCGAGAGAAACTCTTTTTCCGTAAAGGATCCGTTCTTGGCAACAAAGATCTTGCCCTCGGATCTTAAGTAGAAGGTATACCCTACGGTTTCCTTAGGGTATCCTATGAAGACGCATTTTCCGACTTGGGTTCGAGCTTTTCAGGTTGATGTTTTTGACATAAGCATCGCATCCCCAAACTTTTAGAAACGATAGCTTAGGTTTCTTCCCAAACCATAATTCATACGGTGTCGTCTCAACGGATTTAGACGATGCCCTATTTAAAGTGAATGTAGCTGTCTCTAGAGCGTATCCCCAAAATGATAGCGGTAAATCAGTAAGAGACATCATAGACCGCACCATATCCAATAGAGTGCGACACGACGTTCGGACACACCGTTCTGTTGAGGTGTTCCAGCGGCGTGAGTTGTGAAACGATTCCACATTTTCTTAGGTGTGTACCAAATTCGTGACTTAAATATTCTCCTCCACGATTCGATCGTAAGAATTTTATCTTTCGGTCACGTTGATTCTCTACTTCATTCTGAAATTCCTTGAACCTTTCAAAGGTCTCGGACTTGTGTTTCATCAAGTAGACATACCCATATCTACTCAAGTCATCGTGAGAGTGAGAACATAACGATATCCTCCATGAGCCTCAACGCTCATTGGACCGCATACATCGGTATGTATGATTTCCAACAAGTTGGTTGCTCGCCCATTGTTCCGAGAACGGAGTCTTGGTCATCTTGCCCATGAGGCATGGTCCGCATGTGTCAAATGATTCATAATCAAGAGACTCCAAAAGTCCATCGGCATGGAGCTTCGTCATGCGCTTTACACCAATGTGACCAAGGCGGCAGTGCCACAAGTATGTGGGACTATCGTTATCAACTTTACATCTTTTGGTATTCACGCTATGAATATGTGTAACACTACGCTCGAGATTCATTAAGAATAAACCATTGACCATCGGAGCATGACCATAATACATATCTCTCATATAAATAGAACAACCATTATTCTCGGACTTAAATGAGTAGCCATCTCGCATTAAACGAGATCCAGATACAATATTCATGCTCAAACTTGGCACCAAATAACAATTATTAAGGTTCAAAAATAATCCCATAGGTAAATGTAGAGGTAGCGTGCCGACGGCGATCACATCGACTCTGGAACCATTCTCGACGTGCATCGTCACCTCGTCCTTTGCCAGTCTCCGCTTATTCCGCAGCTCCTGCTGTGAGTTACAAATATGAGCAACGGCACGGTATCAAATACCGGGAGTTACTACGAGTAATTGGTAAGGTACACATCAATTACATGTATATCAAATATACCTTTGGTGTTGCCGGCCTTCTTATCCGCTAAGTATTTGGGGCAGTTCCGCTTCGGTGACCCTTCCCTTGCAATAAAAGCACTCGGTCTCAGGCTTGGGTCCATTCTTTGACTTCTTCCGGCAGCTTGCTTGCGGGCGCGGCAACCTCCTTGCCGTCCTTCTTGAAGTTCTTCTTTCCTTGCCCTTCTTGAACTTAGTGGTCTTATTGACCATCAACACTTGATGTCCTTTCTTGATTTCAACCTCGGCTGACTTCAAAGATAGAGAATACTTCAGAATGGTCTTTACCATCCCCTGCATATTGTAGTTCATCACAAAGCTCTTGTAGCTTGGTGGGAGCGATGGAGGATTCTGTCAATGACCGCCTCATCGGGAGGTTAATATTCACTGGGTCATACGGTTGTGCAACCTGGACATCTTGAGAATGTGCTCACCGATGTAACTATTTTCCTCCATCTTACAACTATAGAACTTGTCGGAGATGTCATATCTCTCGACCCGGCGTGAGCTTGGAAAACCAGTTTCAGCTCCTCGAACATCTCATATGCTCCGTGATGCTCAAAACGCTTTTGGAGCCCGGTTCTAAGCTGTAAAGCATGCCGCACCGAACGAGGGAGTAATCATCAAGACGTGCCTGCCAAGCGTTCAAATCGTCTTGCGGTCTTTGGAGAGCAGGTGGGTCACCTAACGGCGCTTCTAGGACATATGCCTTCTTGGCAGCTATGAGGATGATCCTCGGGTTCGGACCCAGTCCGTATAGTTGCTGCCATCATCTTTCAGCTTGGTTTCTCTAGGAACGCGTTGAAGTTCATGTTGACATGAGCGTTGGCCATTTGATCTACAAGACATATCATTCAAAAAGTTTTTAGACTAAGTTTATGATAATCAAGTTCATCTAATCAAATTATTTCAATGAACTCCCACTCAGATTAGACATCCTCTAGTCATCTAAGTGTTACACGATCCGAGTCGACTAGGCCGTGTCCGATCATCACGTGAGACGGACTAGTCATCGTCGGTGAACATTCTCATGTTGATCGTATCTTCTATACGACTCGTGTTCGACCTTTCGGTCTCCGTGTTCCGAGGCCATGTCGTACATGCTAGGCTCGTCAAGTTTAACCCTAAGTGTTTTGCGTGTGTAAATCTGTCTTACACCGTTGTATGTGAACGTAAGAATCCATCACACCCGATCATCACGTGGTGCTTAGAAGCGACGAACTTTAGCAACGGTGCAGTTAGGGAGAACACTTCTTGAAATTGTTGTAAGGATCATCTTATTTACTACCGTCGTTCTAAGTAAACAAGATGTATAAACATAATAAACATCACATGCAATTATATAGTAGTGACATGATATGGCCAATATCATAAAACTCCATTGATCTCCATCTTCGGGGCTCCATGATCATCTTGTCACCGGCATGGCACCATGATCTCCATCATCATGATCTCCATCATCGTGCCTCCATGAAGTTGTCACGCCAACGACTACTTCTACTACTATGGCTAAACGCGTTTTAGCAATAAAGTAAAGTAGGTTACATGGCTTTCTTCAATGACTCGCAGGTCATACAAAAATAAAGACAACTCCTATGGCTCCTGCCGTTGTCATACTCATCGACATGCAAGTCGTGATTCCTATTACAAGAACATGATCTCATACATCACAATATGTCATTCATCATTCATCACAACTTGGCCATATCACATCACATGACAATTGCTGCAAAAACAAGTTAGATGTCCTCTAATTGTTGTTGCATCTTTACGCTGGCTGCAATTGGGTTCTAGCAAGAACATTTTCTTACCTACGAATAACCACAACGTGATCTTGTCAACTTCTATTTACCCTTCATAAGGACCCTTTTCATCGAATCCGCTCCAACTAAAGTAGGAGAGACAGACACCCGCCAGCCACCTTATGCAACTAGTGCATGTTAGTCGGTGGAACCGGTCTCACGTAAGCGTACGTGTAAGGTTGGTCCGGGACGCTTCATCCCACAATACCGCGGAAGCAAGATAAGATTAGTAGCGGCAAGTAAGTTGACAAGATCCACGCCCACAACTAAATTGTGTTCTACTCGTGCAATAGAGAACTACGCATAGACCTAGCTCTGATACCACTGTTGGGGAACGTTGCAGAAAATTAAAATTTGTCTACGGTTTCACCAAGATCTATCTATGAGTTCATCTAAGCAACGAGTCAAGAGAGAGAGAGTTTGCATCTACATACCACTTGTAGATCGAGTACGGAAGCGTTCGAGGGAGTGGTGATGATGGAGTCGTTCCCAACGTGATTCCGATCACCGATGACCAAGTGCTGAACGGACAGCACCTCCGCGCTCAACACACGTGCAGTGACGGGCAACGCCCCTCCGCCTTGATCCAGCAAGGAGGAAGGAGACGTTGAGGAAGATGGCTCCAACAGCAGCACGACGGCGTGATGATGGTGGAGTCATTCTCGGGCAGGCTTCCAAGCGCACGCGGAGGAGGAGAGGTGTTGGGAGGGAGGGCTGCGCCTTCAATTGTGTATGCAGCCTCCCTCACCCCTCTATTTATAGGGAAGGAGGAGGGGCGCCCCTCTAGATGCATCTAGAGGGGGCGGCGGCCAAGGGGAGGGGGGCTTGCCCCCCAAGCAAGGGGGGCGCCCCCTTTAGGGTTCCCCCCTCAACCCTAGGCGCATGGGCCAAGGGGAAGGGGTGCGCCCAGCCCACCAGGGGCTGGTTGCCTCCCACGCAGCCCAAAGTGGCCCCCGGGAGGGGTGGCCCCTCCCGGTGGTCCTCCGGAACCTTCCGGTGGCCCCTCCATAATTCGATATGACCGAAACTTTTCCGGTGTCCGCTTGACAACTTCCCATATATAAATCTTTACCTCCGGACCCTTAGGAACTCCTCGTGACGTCCGGGATCTCATCCGGACTCAACAACATTCGTAATCACATACAAGTCTTCCTAGTAACCCTAGCGCCACCGAACCTTATGTGTAGACCCTACGGGTTCGGAGACATGCGAACATGACCGAGACGCTCCGGTCAATAACCAACAGCGGATCTGGATACCCATGTTGGCTCCTACATGCTCCTCGATGATGTCATCGGATGAACCACGATGTCGAGGTTCAAGCAACCCGTATGCTATTCCCTTTGTCGACGGTATGTTACTTGCCCGAGACTCGATCGTCGATATCCCAATACCTCGTTCAGTCTCGTTACCGGCAAGTCACGTTACTCGTACCGTAACGCATGATCCCGTCACCAGAAACTTGATCACTTTGAGCTCATTATAATGATGCATTACCGAGTGGGCCCAGTGATACCTCTCCGTCATACGGAGTGACAAATCCCTGTCTCGATCCGTGTCAACCCAATGAGACACTTTCGGAGATACCGTAATGCACCTTTATAGTCACCCGATTACGTTGTGACGTTTGATACACCCAAAGCACTCCTACGGTATCCGGAGTTACACGATCTCAAGGTCTAAGGAAGAGATACTTGACATTGGAAAAGCTCTAGCAAAACGAACTACACGATCTTGTGCTATGCTTAGGATTGGGTCTTGTCCATCACGGCATTCTCCTAATGACGTGATCCCGTTTTCAATGACATCTGATGTCCATAGTCGAAACCATGACTATCTGTCAACCAACGAGCTAGTCAACTAGAGGCTCACTAGGGACGTATTGTGGTCTATGTATTCACACGTGTATCACGATTTCCGTATGATACAGTTATAGCATGAATAAAAGACAATTATCATGAACAAGGAAATATAATAATAATGCTTTTATTATTGCCTCTAGGGCATATTTCCAACACACCAGAGGGGGGCCCACCTGTCCACGAGGGTGGGGTCGCGCCCCCTACCTCGTGGGCCCCCTGTTGGCTCTCTGATGGCCATCTTCTTCTATATGAGGTCTTTCGTCGAGGAAAAAATCATAAGCAACCTTTCGGGACGAAACTCCGCCGCCACGAGGCGGAACTTTGCGGAACCAATCTAGGGCTCCGCAGAGCTGTTCTGCCGAGGTCACTTCCCCGGGGGGGGAAATCATCGCCATTGTCATCACCAACGCTACTCTCATCGGGAGAGGGAAATCTCCATCAACATCTTCACCAGCACCATCTCCTCTCAAAACCCTAGTTCATCTCTTGTATCCAATTCTTGTCTCCAAGTCCGGGATTGGTACTAGTAGGTTGCTAGTAGTGTTGATTACTCCTTGTAGTTGATGCTAGTTGGTTTACTTGGTGAAAGATCATATGTTCAGATCCTTTATGCATATTAATACCCCTCCGATTATGAACATGAATATGCTTTGTGAGTAGTTACGTTTGTTCCTGAGGACATGGGAGAAGTCTTGCTATTAGTAGTCATGTGAATTTGGTATTCGTTCGATATTTTGATGAGATGTATGTTGTCTAGCCTCTAGTGGTGTTATGTGAACGTCGACTACATAACACTTCACCACTATTTGGGCCTAGAGGAAGGCATTGGGAAGTAATAAGTAGATGATGGGTTGCTAGAGTGATGTAAGCTTAAACCCTAGTTTATCGTTGTTCGTAAGGGCTGATTTGGATCCACATGTTTCATGATATGGTTAGGTTTACCTTAATACTTTTGTTGTAGTTGCGGATGCTTGCAATAGAGGTTAATAATAAGTCTGATGCTTGTTGAAGTAAGAACAACACCCAAGCACCGGTCCACCCACATATCAGATTATCAAAGTACCGAACGTGAATCATATGAACGTGATGAAAACTAGCTTGACGATATTCCCATGTGTCCTCGGGAGCGCTTTTCCATATATAAGAGTTTGTCCAGGCTTGTCCTTTTCTACAAAAAGGATTGGGCCACCTTGCTGCACTTGATTTACTTTTGTTACTTGTTGCTCGTTACAAATTATCTTATCACAAAACTATCTGTTACCACTTATTTCAGTACTTGCAGAGAATACCTTTCTGAAAACCGCTTATCATTTCCTTCTGTTCCTCGTTGGGTTCGACACTCTTACTTATCAAAAGGACTACGATAGATCGCCTATACTTGTGGGTCATCATGACTCTTTTCTGGTGCCGTTGCCGGGGAGTGAAGCGCCTTTGGTAGGTGGAATTTGGTAAGGAAAAATTTATATAGTGTGCTGAAATTTACTGTCACTTGTTACTATGGAAAGTAATCCTCTGAGGGGCTTGTTCGGGGTATCTTCACCCCGACCAGTAGAGCAAAGAGTTGCTCCCCAACCTACTGAACCTACTGAAAATGAAAATGTTCCCTTTGAAGTTCCTTCGGGTATGTTGGAAAAACTGCTAGCTAATCCTTTTGCAGGAGATGGAACAAAGCATCCTGATGAGCACCTAATATATGTGGATGAAGTTTGTGGATTATTTAAGCTTGCAGGTATACCTGATGATGTTGTCAAGAACAAGGTCTTCCCTTTATCTTTGAAGGGAGATGCATTGACATGGTATAGGCTATGTGATGATACGAGATCATGGAACTACAGACGATTGAAATTGGAATTTCATCAGAAATTTTATCCTATGCATCCTGTTCATCGTGATCGCAATTATATATATATAATTTTTGGCCTCGCGAAGGAGAAAGCATCGCTCAAGCTTGGGGCAGGCTTAAATCAATGTTATATTCATTCCCCAATCATGAGCTCCCAAGAGAAACAATTATTCAAAACTTTTATGCTCGGCTTTCTGAAAACAATCACACCATGCTCGATACTTCTTGTGATGGCTCTTTTATGATGAAGACTATTGAATTCAAATGGGATTTATTGGATAGAATTAAACGCAACTCTGAAGATTGGGATCTCGACGAAGGTAAGGAGTCAGGTATGACACCTAAGTTTGATTGTGTTAAATATTTTATGGATACCGATGTTTTCCGTAAATTTAGCACTAAATATGGACTTGACTCTGAGATAGTAGCTTCTTTCTGTGAATATTTTGCTACTTATGTTGATCTCCCTAAGGAGAAGTGGTTTAAATATCATCCTCCCATAGAAGTAAAAGTAGTTGCACCTACTAAAGTTGAAGAAAAGATTGTCACTTATAATGATCCTGTTGTTCCTACTTCTTATGTTGAGAAACCACCTTTCCCTGTTAGAATAAAGGATCATGCTAAAGCTTCAACTGTTGTTCGTAAAAGTAATATTAGAACTTATACACCTTCTGAGCAAGTTAAAGTTGAACTTAATATTGCTATTGTTACAGATCTCTTAGCTGATAATATTGATGGGCATGTTATTCAGTTCTACGGTGAAACCGCTAGAATTGCCAAACCTTGTGCTAAAGATAAACATAGGCATGTGGTAGGCGTGCCTGTTATTTCTGTTAAAATAGAAGATCATTGTTATCATGGCTTATGTGATATGGGTGCTAGTGCTAGTGTTATACCTCATACTTTGTACGAAGAAATTAAGCATGAAATTGCACCTGCTGAGTTAGAAGGTATTGATGTTACAATTAAACTTGCCAATAGAGATACTATATCAGCAATGGGAATTGTTAGAGATGTTGAAGTCTTGTGTGGGAAAACTAAATATCATGTTGATTTTCTTGTTCTTGGTTCCCCACAAGATAGCTTTTGTCCCATTATATTTGGTAGACCCTTCTTGAACACTGTCAATGCTAGAATAGACTGCGAAAAGAATGTTGTTACTATTGGTTTGGGTGGTATGTCTCATGAGTTTAATTTCTCTAAGTTTAGTAGACAACACCGTGAGGAAGAATTGCCTAGTAAGGATGAAATTATTGGTCTTTCTTCTATTGCCGTACCTCCTAGTGATCCTTTAGAACAATATTTGCTAGACCATGAAAATGATATGTTTATGAAGGAAAGAAGGGAAATAGATGAAGTATTCTTTAAACAGGAACCTATTCTGAAACACAATTTGCTGTTGAAATCTTAGGGATCCCCTCCACCCAAGGGTGATCCGTGTTTGAGCTTAAACCGTTGCCTGATAATCTTAAATATGCTTATCTTGATGAAAAGAAGATATATCCTGTTATTATAAGTGCTAACCTTTCAGAGCATGAAGAAGACAGATTATTGAAAACTCTGAAGAAGCACCGTGCTGCTATTGGATATACTTGGATGATCTTAAGGGCATTAGTCCTACTCTATGCCAACATAAAATAAATTTGGAAGAAGATGTCAAACCGGTTCGTGGTTGTAACATCCCAAATTTTCAATTTTGAATGTTATACATTAGGTCATCATGCATATCATATTTTTCTCGCATTTTTCCGATCCTAGAAAATTTCACGCAACTCAAGGACCCTCGGAGAGTTGAAGTTTCATTATTTTCATATTTGAGATTTCTCAAATTATGAAAATAGGATCATTGATTTATTTAATTATCTTCATAAAGTTTTTCCTATAAAAAATTAAGAGGGAATAATGTGACTTTCCCAACATTTTGGAAAATGAAGATTTTATAAATAAATCAAATTTAGTTTTGAAAGATTTATTTTGCTTAGGCAAAATGAGCATTTTAAAAAATATGCATATTTGCCCATTTTAAAGTTCATTTTGTTAGACTCATTTTAGGAGTCGGGAAAATTATTTTATAAAAATCGGAGTTCGTTTAGTACTTTTTTAATTCGTTTGGTTTTGTTTTAAAAAATCGCACTTCACTTTGGGCCAAGGCCCACCAGGCCCAGCCCATACCCACCTCCTCTCCTCACAAGACGCCATGCTGGAGGCGCCCCACAAGACGCCGCCGCCCCGCCGGAGTCCGCCTCCGCCCGGCCTCGGCTTGCCCTCCCCAAGCGCCGCCCCCCCCCTCCTTAAATACTCCCCTCTCTCTCATCCATGCCATGCCGCCCGCGCTCGATCCGAGCCCCCGCCGCCGAGAAGCCGCCGCCGCCCGCCTGCCGCCGCGCCCGCCCCCGCCGCCGCCACCTCGCCGCCACCTCGCCGACCCCCGCCCCCCCCCCCCCGGGCCCTGAGCCTGGCCAAGCCACCGGAGGTAGCCGCCGCCCCCGCCCCGATCCGGTTTTCTTTAAGAAAACCCGATCCGTTTTTTTTTATGTTTGGTTTTTTTTAAAAAAAACCTAGATGGTTTTTATTTTTTTTTCGGTTTTCTTATTTAACGAACGCTCACCGAACCGCTCGTTTCAATGAATGTGTTCGCCGGATTAGTTACATTAACTAACGCCCGCTATTTAACCCGTTCGTCGCTTTTTCTTTTAATCGGATTTAATCCGTTATTTTTCTCGATTCGATTTCGATCTGATTTTCAAATCTGTTTTATTTCTTGCTCGTTTATCGAATCGGGTGATTCAAGCGCTGGAGTTTCAGTTCTGAAACCGCCGCCCGACTAACCTACTTACACAGAGTTTTGCTCTGTAAAAAATTTGACCCAGTTTCAGATTGCTAAACCGAGTCGTTCTCTCTCGAGTTTCGACTTTCGATGTTTTATTTGATTCGATTCTTTTGCAACTGTGGTTCTTAAGTTGAACTATCTGGTTAGATCTTTTATTCGAGATTTTCTGTGCATTAGATGAGTACTTATTGTATGCTTGTTGTTTGTCTGCGTTAGATCACCCGGAGTGCGCCGCTTGTTACTTGAATCTCTAGGTCTCATGGATCATCGCAAGGCAAGTAACACTTGATCATACCTTTTCTACTACCCAGTTTTATTGCATTAGATCAAACCTCAAACACTTGCATGTTTAGGATCAAATTAAATTGTGGGTTTGGGAAGTAGATTGAGGTAGTACCTATTACCTGTTTTACTTATGAAACCTTGGGAGTTACTTCTACGTTTGCTTATTATGCCATGCTATGCTAGTAGACGTGGATTGGGTGAGTGAATATCCATGACAGATGTGAGATTGTTAATTAATGGTTTATCTAAGGTGGCAACCTAAACACACATCTGGGTGGATTGAGGCACCTGGTTTCCATCAGACTTGCTCAGATTTCTTGGACCGCCACCTGTGCTCTAAGGGATCATAAGATTATTCAAACTGGAAACTTCCGTGTGCAGCCACAAGCCAATTATGGGCTCTGGCGTAGTTGACTAAGTTGTGTGAACTCTTACGGGTAGGCTAGCTGATGTAGGGGATGTAGGTTGGTACGGTCTACCCACATGTAAGGTGCTAGCGCTCGAAAGACTATGTCTCGGTCATCCGCTTCTCAAACACCATGTAGTGCGAGAACCAAGCGGAGGCGATCGAGTCTTGTGGGGAAAAGTCATAAACCTCTGCAGAGTGTATAAACTAATCATGATTAGCCGTGTCCCGGTTATGGACGTTTTGAGTATCCGGTAATTGAATATCATGTGAATCTCAACATGTTACTACTAATAAATGTATTGGGTTTTGATGAGTACTTTTTAATTGGGATTGAGGATGCTGTCAACCATTCTCAATGTTTAACAACCACCATGATAGTTAAATAAAATTATTCCTTTGATGTAGGGAAAAACCAGCTTTATGCAAAATGTAATCAGAGAGCCTTACCACCAGCCATATATGCATGTAGTATAGGCTTGTTGCTTCATTACTCTCTATGTGTTACATTGCCAAGATATTCCATGTGTTGACCGTTTTGGCTGCAACTTTCACGTTGCGAGACTTTTTAGACGACAGTAAGGTGTTAGGTCGTGGTTCTATACTCGGTGATGCCGATGGAGTTGATGGACTCACTTATCTTCCAAGCCTTCGCTGTTATTGTTAGATGGCCTTAAGCCATATTATTGTAATAAGTTCCCTTGTGGACAACGATGTAATAAGTGTGTGATTGCTACTCGCTATAAATCCTTCAAGCTTGTGTGGTGTCAAGATTATCGATCCAGGATGACATCGAGCACAGAGACTTGATCCATTCGGTCTGGTCGCCTGAGAGAATGGTATCGAGCACCACACTGACCGTAGGACACGACCACTAAGTTAAAGCCATAGATCACACTCTCTTCCCATTTTCTAACTCCTCATCTTTTCTACTCTCTTTAGGATGACGGAC
This sequence comes from Aegilops longissima, assembly GCA_021605205.1. Classification (NCBI taxonomy): domain Eukaryota; kingdom Viridiplantae; phylum Streptophyta; class Magnoliopsida; order Poales; family Poaceae; genus Aegilops; species Aegilops longissima. The sequence goes on along the minus strand of CM038677.1, from coordinate 228,370,454 downwards.
GCGAAGATCAAGTACACCCAACCGGATGAAGGCACACCTTTTGGATTTCACTTGAAGGAAGTTACCAAGTACCGAACATTGGACTACCAAGCTTCACGGGACTTTCAACGCCACTCTGCTCAAGAGGATTTGGAAGATTCACGCAAGACGTTCCAGAAGGACATTCGCCCCAATCACCAAGCCTATAGATAGTGTTTTGATTGCACCAACTTGAGTCCAGGAAAGAGCATGGCAGCTCACATCACCATGGGACGCATTGGAGAAGTTTATCAAGAAGACCTCAAGGACACCATCTACCAGATTTGCGGACGCCGAGATGACAAGCGGGACGTCGTCAAGACTAAGAAGGATAGGTTCATTGCAGCATTCATCCAGAGTTGAACCAGCACATTCGACGCCAGAGAACCAAATGTGCAATGACATGTTGGAGTTGCGAAGACAAAGGAAGGATCATCGAAGCTGGAAGGAGAACTAAAGACTACACGCAAGGACTACATGGACGAGATCGTAGCTCGGCAAGACACAATAACGATCTTAAGTATGAGATCAAGAACTCAAGAAGAAGTTGGCGCCGGGAATGAAGACCAGTATGTCAAATACCCAAGCGACTACATCAACATCGACGACACCGATTCGGATCCAAGTGAACCCGACTTTGAAGACGGTGGAGCGGACATCATGGAGTCTTCCACGGTTCAAATTAGTAGAAGTCCCCCACATATTAGTAGTATTTCCCTCCATGTAAACATTGTAGTACACGCACTTTTGCGATAGTTAGATCGTTGTAAGCCTTTTGTTTGATTGAATGAAGTGATTTTGTGTGAATTTTCTCATGTGCATTTGGGTAGTGATTCCCTTAGACCTCAATCTATTCTAAATTCTCATCTTTTCTAAACCCATCAGATGCCTCAGAGGCGTGACCCGGATTCGTTTTCCCGCCAGAGATCACCCAACTGATCCAGAAGCGAGAATACCCTGATTCAAACATTGGTGCGTAACTGTGGCAACAACAACAACAACAACAACAACCCACCGCCACCACCCCTGCGGATCATCGACTCGTTTCCTTAGACTGAATCCGCGGTGTATTCCAAGAGCACCGAGCCGATTGTAGCAGATGATTGGCTCCGCAAGATAGGAAGGAGCTGGCCCGCTGCAGGATGCACAGATGGTGAAAGAGTGAAGTTTGCAAGACATCACTTGAAGGACCCGCAAGCAGCATGGTGGGAGAATTTTATAGCCACTTACCCGTAGATCTTGCCACATGGGATCAATTTCAGCAAGCTTTTCGCACTGCCCATGTTTCAGCAGGAGCTATGGCCATGAAGAAGCGTGAGTTTCGCAACTTACGCCAAGGAGGAAGGACTGTTGGCCAGTACGTGGATGACTTTAGTAAGTTAGCACGTTATGCCCCTGATAGCGACGCTACAGATGCAGCTAAACAGGAGAAGTTTCTAGAAGGACTGAATGATGAGTTCAGCATGCCGTTGATGGTAGCAAGTTTCAACAACTACGAGGAGTTGGTAGACCGAGCCCTCATGATTGAAGGAAAGCGGCAGCAAATTGAGAACCGCAAGAGGAAGTATGGGCAAGGGAAGTATAACTCTGGAGCCCAGCAGAAGCCTCGTTATACCCCTAAATCAGGAATTCAGTTTCAGCATACCCATGGAGGAGGTAATTCGCATAATCATAATGGCACTAAGAATGGGAACGGGAATGGAGGAAGCAACGGACAGAATCGCACCAACCCGTCAACACCATCCAAAGTAGACCTGAGTCATATTACTTGCTTTAAGTGCCGCAAGATCGGGCATTATGCAAATGGTCGCCCGAAGGCCGAATGGAAATGGCAATGGAAGCTCGAAAGAAGCCCAACCCTTTCAACAGGGCAGGTGAACCACATTGATGTGGAGGAGGTTGAAGATCAGCCCGATGCGAAGAATCGGTAAGTTTTTGGTTAAGTCATTTATCGCAGTTGTTCTTTTCGATCATGGTGCATCGCATTCATACATATCAAGGGATTTGTGGATAAGTACAAATTACCAACCCAAGCCCTTAGGTCACCCATGCTAGTAACCTCACCGGAGCAGAGTACATGGCTAGTAAATGGTGTGATCGACCGCCATTAAGGATTGGACACTATGTTTTCCCTCGGACCTAATAGTTCTAGAATCCTGTGATTGGATGTGATATTAGGTATGGATTGGTTATCAAAGTATGGAGGAAACATTGATTGCTCCACTAGATCAATTTTGCTCACCACACCAGAAGGAAGAAGGATTAAGTATGTATCACGGCACGAGCCGAGGAGAGCACAAGTTAATTGCTTATCAGGAGTGGTGCAGGAAGAAGTACCAGTGGTGAAGGATTATCCTGATGTGTTTCCGGAAGAGTTGCCAGGAATGGCACCGGATAGAGACATTGAGTTTTTGATCGAGCTGTTGCCAGGAACAGGCCCGATATCGAAGCGACCGTACAGGATGCCCGCAAAGGATTTGGCGGAAATCAAGAAGCAGATTAAGGAACTATTGGATAAAGGTTTTATACGCCCAAGTTCTTCACCTTGGGGATCACCCGTTTTGTTAGTGGAGAAGAAGGATGGATCTTTAAGAATGGTTGTTGATTATCGTGGATTGAATGAAGTAACAATCAAGAACAAGTACCCACTACCTATGATAAATGATCTGTTTGATCGCTTGCAAGGAGCTAAAGTGTTTTCCAAGATCGACTTGCGATCGTGGTACCATCAATTGAAGATTCGGGAGCAAGACATACCCGGGACAGCATTTACCACGAGATATGGACTGACGAGTATACCGTTATGTCATTTGGATGACTAACGCACCAGCCTATTTCATGAACACGATGAACAAAGTGTTTATGGAGTTTTGGATAAGTTAAATCGTGGTTTTCATTGATGACATTTTGATTTTCTCAAGAATGAAGAGGAACACAAGGAACATTTGCGATTGGTTTTGGAGAAACCGAGGGAACACCAGTTGTATGCCAAGTTCAGCAAGTGTGAGTTTTGGCTAAAGGAAGTTGGATTTCTCGGACATGTTATATCCGGAGAAGGGATAGCGATTGACCCCACAAAGGTTGAGACCGAACCAAATGGGAAGCACCAACGACAGTTGGAGAGATTCGAGTTTCCTTGGACTCGCAGGATACTACCAAGATTCATTGAGAATTTCTCAAGGATTGCTAAGCCTATGACTGAATTGTTGAAGAAGGAAAACAAATTCATATGGACTGAGGACTGTGAGGCAAGTTTTCAGGAGTTGAAGGAAAGATTGGTTACCTCACCAGTTTGATATTGCGGATCGGACTAAGGATTATGAGGTGTATTGCACGCTTCACGCCGAGGACTTGGAGCCGTACTCATGCAAGAAGGAAGAGTTGTTTCAGACGCTTCACGACAACTTAAGCCCCATGAGTTGAATTATGCCACTCATGATTTGGAGTTAGCAGCCACAGTGCATGCCCTCAAGACGTGGAGACATTTTCTCATTGGAAATCATTGTGAAGTATATACGGATCACAAGAGTTTGAAGTACATCTTCACACAGAAGGAATTGAATCTCAGGCAAAGGAGATGGTTAGAAATTATCAAGGATTATGATATGAGGTTGCATTATCACCCCGGAAAGGCTAATGTCGTAGCTGACGCATTGAGCCGTAAGAGCCACGTCAATACCCTAATGATGGGAGGAATACCCAATGAGTTAGCCGAGGACCTTCGAGAGCTATGTCTGGAAATAGTTCCGAGAGGCTATGTAGCAGCATTGGAGATTCAGTCGACACTGATGGACAAAATCAGAGAAGCCCAAAAGGCAGATAAGGAAGTTGCCTCTATAAAGGAGAAAATGAGCAAAGGAAAAGCTAAAGGATTTTGTGAAGATGAGCACGATACCCTATGGTTTGAAGACCGTGTTTATGTGCCCAATGACCCAGAGATCAGGAAGTTGATTTTACAAGAAGCCCATGATTCACCCAGGAAATACGAAGATGTATTTGGATTTGAAGAATACTTTCTGGTGGACCGGAATGAAGAAGGATATTGCGGAGTATGTAGCAGTTTTGCACGTATGTCGAAAGTAAAGGCGAGCATCGAAGCCAGCAGGATTGTTACAACCATTGCCGATACCGAATGGAAGTGGGATAAACTAGGCATGGATTTCATCACAGGTTTGCCAAAGACTCGCTCAGATATGACTCGATTTGGGTTATAGTCGACCGCTTAACAAAGGTAGCTCATTTCATTCGATCAAGACTACCTATAGCAGTGCTAAGTTGGCAAAGATATACATGACCAGAATTGTGTGCTTACACGGAGTTCCGAGGAGCATCAGACGATAGAGGAACCCAGTTTACCTCGAAATTTTGGAACCGGTTGCACGAAACATTGGGAACCAGATTGAATTCAAAGACAGCTTTCCACCCACAGACCGATGGACAGACCGAGAGAGTCAATCAGATTTTGGAGGACATCTTTGAGAGCTTGTGCACTAGATTATGGATCTAGCTGGGATGATAATTTGTCGATGCAGAATTTTCCTACAACAACGATTACCAAACCAGTTTGAAGATGGCACCTTTGAGGCTCAGATGGAAGAAGGTGCAGGACACCGTTGTCATGGGACTAAACGGAGATCGTCATTGTTTGGACCAGATTTGATTAAGGAGTCTGAACAGAAAGTTAAGTTGATTCGAGACAGGCTCAAGGTAGCCCAGTCCAGACAAAAGAGCTATGCCGATTCAAAGCGCAAAGCAATTGAGTATGAAGTTGGAGACAGAGTATATCTCAGAGTATCCCCGCTTCGAGGAGTTAAGCGTTTTGGAGTTAAAGGAAAGTTAGCACCCCGTTTCGTTGGACCATATAAGATTTTGCAATGCATGGGAGAAGTTGCTTATAAGCTGGAATTGCCAGAAGGACTGTCAGGAGTTCATGATGTATTCCATGTTTCTCGATTGAAGAAATGTCACCCGAGATAGCAGAGGTACCGTTAAGAGACATAGTGCCACCGAAGCAATTCAGTTGAAGGATGACTTAACATATGAGGAAAACCGGTTAAGATTCTCGATTATGCCAGCAGAGTTACCCTTGAGAAAGTTATCAAGTTTTGCAAAGTTCGATTGGAGCCACCACACCGAGGATGAAGCCACCGGGAAAGAGAGGAAGTTTTGCTCAAGGATCACCTCACCTATTTTCTAGCCAACCCGAATCTCGAGGGCTAGATTCATCTTAAGGGTAGGTTTGTAACATCCCAAATTTTCAATTTGGAATGTTATACATTAGGTCGTCATGCATATCATATTTTTCTCGCATTTTTCCGATCCTAGAAAATTTCACGCAACTCAAGGACCCTCGGAGAGAGTTGGAAGTTTCATTATTTTCATATTTGAGATTTCTCAAATTATGAAAATAGGATCATTGGATTTATTTAATTATCTTCATAAAGTTTTTCCTATAAAAAAATTAAGAGGGAATAATGTGACTTTCCCAACATTTTGGAAAAATGAAGATTTTATAAATAAATCAAATTTAGTTTTTGAAAGATTTATTTTGCTTAGGCAAAAATGAGCATTTTAAAAAAATATGCATATTTGCCCGTTTTTAAAGTTCATTTTGTTCGACTCATTTTTAGGAGTCGGGGAAAATTATTTTTATAAAAATCGGAGTTCGTTTAGTATTTTTTTAATTCGTTTGGTTTTGTTTAAAAAAAAATCGCGCCCCCCCTGGGCCAAGGCCCAGCCGGCCCAGCGCCCCGGCCCACCTCCTCTCCCCCCTCAAGCGCTTGCTGGAGGCGTCCCCCGCCGCCGCCGCCCCCTGGGAGTCCGCCTCCGCCCGGCCTCGGCTTGCCCTCCCCAAGGCGCCCCCCCCCTCCTTAAATACTCGCCCCCCTCTCTCTCATCCATGCCCGCCCGCCCGCCCTGAGGAGCCCCCCGCCGAGGAAGCCGCCGCCCTCGCCGCCGCGCTGCCACCTCGCCGACCCACGCCCGAGCCCCCCCCCGGAGCCAGCGAGCCCTCGCCGGCCCACCGAGGTAGCCGCCGCCCGCCCGATCCGGTTTCTTTAAGAAAACCCGATCCGCTTTTTTTATGTTCGGTTTTTTTTTTAAAAAAAAACCTAGATGGTTTTTATTTTTTTTCGGTTTTCTTATTTAACGAACGTTCACCGAACCGTTCGTTTCAATGAATGTATTCGTCGGATTAGTTCTGTTAACGAACGCCCGTTATTTAACCCGTTCGTCGTTTTTCTTTTAATCGGATTTAATCCGTTATTTTTCTGATTCGATTTCCGATCTGATTTTCAAATCTGTTTTATTTCTTGCTCGTTTATCGGAATCAGGTGATTCAAGCGCCTGGAGTTTCGTTACGAAACCGCCGTTCCGACTAACCTACTTACACAGAGTTTTGCTACTGTAGAAAAATTTTGACCCAGTTTCAGATTGCTAAACCGAGTCGTTCTCTCTCGAGTTTCGACTTTCGATGTTTTATTTGATTCGATTCTTTTGCAACCAGGGTTCTTAAGTTGAACTATCTGGTTATATCTTTTATTCGAGATTTCCCTGTGCATTTGATGAGTACTTATTGTATGCTTGTTGTTTGTCTGCGTTAGATCACCCGGAGTGCGCCGCTTGTTACTTCGAATCTCTAGGTCTCGCGGATCATCAGCAAGGCAAGTAACACTTGATCATACCTTTTCTACTACCCAGTTTTATTGCATTAGATCAAACCCTCAAACACTTGCATGTTTAGGATCAAATTAAATTGTGGGTTTGGGAAGTAGATTGAGGTAGTACCTATTACCTGTTTTACTTATGAAACCTTGGGAGTTACTTCTACGTTTGCTTATTATGCCATGCTATGCTAGTAGACGTGGATTGGGTGAGTGAATATCCATGATGATGTGAGATTGTTAATTAATGGTTTATCTAAGGTGGCAACCTAAACACACATCTGGGTGGATTGAGGCACTGGTTTCCATCAGACTTGCTCAGATTTCTTGGACCGCCACCTGTGCTCTAAGGGATCATAAGATTATTCAAACTGGAAACTTCCGTGTGCAGCCACAAGCCAATTATGGGCTCTGGCGTAGTTGACTAAGTTGTGCGAACTCTTACGGGTAGGCTAGCTGATGTAGGGGATGTAGGTTGGTACGGTCTACCCACATGTAAGGTGCTAGCGCTTCGAAGACTATGTCTCGGTCATCCGCTTCTCAAACACCATGTAGTCACGAGAACCAAGCGGAGGCGATCGAGTCTTGTGGGGAAAAGTGCTAAACCTCTGCAGAGTGTATAAACTAATCATGATTAGCCGTGTCCCGGTTATGGACGTTTTGAGTATCCGTAATTGAATATCATGTGAATCTCAACATGTTACTACTATAAATGTATTGGGTTTTGATGAGTACTTTTTAATTGGGATTGAGGATCTGTCAACCATTCTCAATGTTTAACAACCACCATGATAGTTAAATAAAATTATTCCTTTGATGTAGGGAAAACCAGCTTTATGCAAAATGTAACCAGAGAGCCTTACCACCAGCCATATATGCATGTAGTATAGGCTTGTTGCTTCATTACTCTCTATGTGTTACATTGCAAAGATATTCCATGTCTTGACCCGTTTTTGGCTGCAACTTTCACGTTATGAGACTTTTCGCACGACAGTAAGGTGTTAGGTCGTGGTTCTATACTCGGTGATGCCGATGGAGTTGATGGACTCACTTATCTTCCAAGCCTTCCGTTGTTATTGTTAGATGGCCTTAAGCCATATTATTGTAATAAGTTCCTTGTGGACAACGATGTAATAAGTGTGTGATTGCTACTCGCTATAAATCCTTCAAATCTTGTGTGGTGTCAAGATTATCGATCCAGGGATGACACTGAGCACAGAGACTTGATCCATTCGGGTCTGGTCGCTACAGTGGTCATCAACGACGGCTGAATCCTAAGATGAAAGAAGTGGTAAGAAAAGAAATACTAAAGCTTCTGGAGGCAGGTATAATTTATCCCATTGCTGATAGTCAGTGGCTAAGTCCTGTTCATTGTGTCCCTAAGAAGGGAGGTGTTACTGTTGTTTCTAATGATAAAGATGAATTGATTCAGCAAAGAATTATTACAGGCTATAGGATGGTAATTGATTTCCGCAAATTAAATAAAGCTACTAAGAAAGATCATTACCCCTTACCTTTTATTGATCAAATGCTAGAAATACTATGCAAACATACACATTATTGCTTTCTAGATGGTTACTCTGGATTCTCTCAAATACCTGTGTCAGCTAAAGATCAATCAAAGACGACTTTTACATGCCCTTTTGGTACTTTTGCTTATAGACGTAAGCCTTTTGGTTTATGTAATGCACCTGCTACCTTTCAAAGATGCATGATGGCTATATTCTCTGACTTTTGTGAAAAGATTTGTGAGGTTTTCATGGATGATTTTTCCGTCTATGGATCGTCTTTTGATGATTGCTTGAGCAATCTTGATCGAGTTTTGAAGAGATGTGAAGAAACTAATCTTGTCTTTAATTGGGAAAAGTGCCACTTTATGGTTAAAGAAGGTATTGTCTTGGGGCATAAAGTTTCTGAAAGAGGTATTCAAGTTGATAAAGCCAAGGTTGATGCTATTGAAAATATGCCATGTCCCAAGGACATCAAAGGTATAAGAAGTTTCCTTGGTCACACCGCTTTTTACAGGAGGTTCATTAAGGACTTCTCAAAAATTTCTCGGCCTCTGACTAATTTATTACAAAAAGATGTACAAAGGTATAAGAAGTTTCCTTGGTCACACCGGTTTTTATAGGAGGTTCATTAAGGACTTCTCAAAAATTTCTCGGCCTCTGACTAATTTATTACAAAAAGGTATACCATTTGTCTTTGATGATGATTGTGTAGAAGCATTTGAAATACTTAAGAAAGCATTGATCTCTGCACCTATTGTTCAGCCACCTGATTGGAATTTACCCTTTGAAATTATGTGTGATGCTACTGATTTTGCTGTAGGTGCTGTTCTAGGGCAAAGAGTTGATAAGAAATTAAATGTTATCCATTATGCTAGTAAGACTCTAGACAATGCTCAAAGAAATTATGCTACTACTGAAAAAGAATTCTTAGCAGTTGTATTTGCTTGTGATAAGTTCATACCTTATATTGTTGATTCTAAAGTAACTATTCACACCAATCATGCTGCTATTAAATATCTGATGGAAAAGAAAGATGCTAAACCTAGACTTATAAGATGGGTTCTCTTGCTACAAGAATTTGATTTGCATATTGTTGATAGAAAGGGAGATGAGAACCCCGTTGCTGACAACTTGTCTAGGTTAGAGAATGTTCTTGATGACCCACTACCTATTGATGATAGCTTTCCTGATGAACAATTAAATGTTATAAGTACTTCTCGTAGTACTCCATGGTATGCTGATTATGCTAATTATATTGTTGCTAAATTTATACCACCTAGTTTAACATATCAGCAAAAGAAAAGTTTTTCTATGATTTGAGACATTACTTTTGGGATGACCCACATCTTTATAAAGAAGGAGTAGATGGTGTTATTAGACGTTGTGTACCTGAGCATGAACAGGAACAGATCCTACGCAAGTGTCACTCCGAGGCCTATGGAGGACACCACGCTGGAGATAGAACTGCACATAAGGTATTGCAATCTGGTTTTTATTAGCCTACTCTCTTCAAGGATGCTCGTAAGTTTGTCTTATCTTGTGATGAATGTCAAAGAATTGGTAATATTAGTAGACGTCAAGAAATGCCTATGAATTATTCACTTGTTATTGAACCATTTGATGTCTGGGGCTTTGATTATATGGGACCTTTTCCTGCCTCTAATGGTTATACACATATTTTAGTTGATGTTGATTACGTTACTAAGTGGGTAGAAGCTATTCCAACTAGTAGTGCTGACCATAACACCTCTGTTAAAATGCTGAAAGAGGTTATTTTTTCGAGGTTTGGAGTCCCTAGATATTTAATGACTGATGGTGGTTCACACTTTATTCATGGTGCTTTCCGAAAAATGCTTGCTAAATATGATGTTAATCATAGAATTGCATCTCCTTATCACCCACAGTCTAGTGGTCAAGTGGAATTGAGTAATAGAGAGCTCAAATTAATTTTGCAAAAGACTGTTAGGTCTAGGAAGAATTGGTCCAAGAAACTTGATGATGCATTATGGGCGTATAGAACTGCATATAAAAATCCTATGGGTATGTCTCCATATAAAATGGTTTATGGAAAAGCATGTCACTTACCTCTCGAACTAGAACATAAGGCATATTGGGCTATTAAAGAGCTCAACTATGATTTCAAACTTGCCGGTGAAAAGAGGTTATTTGATATTAGCTCTTGATGAATGGAGAACCCAAGCTTATGAAAATGCCAAGTTGTTTAAAGAAAAAGTTAAAAGATGGCATGACAAAAGGATACAAAAGCGTGAGTTTAATGTAGGTGACTATGTATTGCTATACAACTCTCGTTTAAGATTTTTTGCAGGAAAATTTCTCTCTAAATGGGAAGGCCCCTACGTCATCGAGGAGGTCTATCGTTCCGGTGCCATAAAAATCAACAATTTCGAAGGCACAAATCCGAAGGTGATAAACGGTCAAAGAATCAAACATTATATCTCAGGTAATCCTATAAATGTTGAAACCAATGTTATTGAAACCGTAACCCCGATGAATACATAAGAGACACTTTCCAGAATGTTTCAGACTCCGAAAAGGAATAGGTATGTGGTATGGTAAGTAAACCGACTCCAAAACAGTTTTTAAGGCAATATTTCTCCGTTTTGAAATATTTAGAAAAATAGAAAAATAAGTAGCAGTCCGGGAAGGACACGAGGGCCCCACGAGGGTGGAGGGCGCGCCCTACCCCCTAGGCGCGCCCCCTACCTTGTGGGAACCTCGTGTGCCTCCCGGACTCCGTTTTCTTGCACGATACGTATTTTGGTCGGCAAAAATTCATTATATATTCTCCCGAAGGTTTTGACTCCTGTATCACGCAATTATCCTCTGTTCTTGTTTCGAGCTGTTTTCTGTCAGGGTTGTCAAGGCCAGGCATCATGTCGTCCCCCTCCTCCAACAATGATGACAACGATGCTTGGCTAATGAAGATAGAGCTGAAGAGGGAAGAACCCATGGAGATCAACAAGGATGGAGGGATCAAGAAGGCCACGGAGGATCAGGCTCCGGCAGCAGAAGACACCCTTCAAATTGATCATAATCTTCTTACCCCAACTGAGATCGAAGCTTTCAAGATGATTGAGTTAGCTCGTATACAGAACAAGTATCTCGCACGTGAAAATATTTTGTTGAAGGAGCATATTGTTGCACTCAAGGTCATTATCCGCAAGCTAGAGGACCTCTTACGCTCGATGTGCGACTATCCATCATCACCACCATCCTCTTCACCAGCAAAGGAGACATAATCACATGGGTATGGGCACTCCCCTTGGCAACTGCCAAGCTTGGGGAGGTGCCCCGGTATTGTATCACCATCACACTCGTATCTTTACCGTTTTTATTAGTTCGATCCTATTAGTAGTATCTTGATCTAGTAGAATAAAGTTTATGGCATGATCTAGTTTTGAGTTTTTGCTTTATGATCTCTCTATGTAATTGAGTCCGTGAGCTATATAATAAAGATTAGTGTTGAGTCAAGGGCTTGATTATTTTGCCATGATCTTGAGTGAATAAAAGAAAAGAGAAAAAGAATAAAAAGAAACAAAGAGATCATATTGATCTTATTAAGAGTAATGACTTTACATAGGAGGAGTATGATGATTAAAAGTTTGTTGGGAGTTGGCAAACATAGCTTTGGTCATCGTTGCAATTAATAGGAAGTAATAAGGAAAGAGAGGTTTTACATATAAATATACTATCATTGACATCTCTTATGATTTGGAGCACTCATTAAAATATGACATGCTAAAGAGTTGACGTTGGACAAGGAAGACAACGTAATGGGTTATGTTTTCTTATGTCTGAGATGAAGTATGTTGTCATGGATCATCCAACATGTTGAGCTTGCCTTTCCCCCTCATGATAGCCAAATTCTCAGCACCAAGTAGAGATACTACTTGTGCTTCCAAAACCCTTAAACCAGTTTTGCCATGAGAGTCCACCATATCTACCTATGGATTGAGTAAGATCCTTCAAGTAAGTTGTCATCGGTGCAAAGCAATAAAAATTGCTCTAAATATGTATGATTGATTGGTGTGGGAGAAATAAGCTTTATACGATCTTGTGATGTGGAAGTAATAAAAGCGACGGACTGCATAATAAAGGTTCATTTCACAAGTGGCAATATAAAATGACGTTCTTTCGCATTGAGATTTTGTGCATCCAACCATAAAAGCGCATGGCAACCTCTGCTTCCCTCTGCGAAGGGCCTATCTTTTATTATTATCTTCTACCTTATGCAAGAGTCATGGTGATCTTCACCTTTTCTTTTTACATTTTATCCTTTGGCAAGCACAGGGTGTTGGAAGGATCCTGATATATATATATATATATCCAATTGGATATAGGGGAGCATGAGTTATTATTGTTGACATTACCCTTGAGGTAAAAGGTTGGGAGGCGAAACTATAAGCCCCTATCGTTCTCTGTGTCCGATTAAAACTCCGTAACCACAAGTATTGCGTGAGTGTTAGCAATTATGAAAGATTAAATGATAGTTGAGTATGTGGACTTGCTATTAAAGCTCTGGCATAGACTCTTTCTGATGTTATGATAAATTGTAATTGCTTCAATGACTGAGATTATGGTTTGTTGGTTCTCAATAAAGTTTCTGATTCGTACTCTGCATTGTGAATGGATTATTACTTGAGCATAAGAAATCATATGACAATACCTATATATGTTGTTGTTATGAGAATAATCATGATGCCTTCATGTCCGTATTTTATTTTTATCGACACCTCTACCTCTAAACATGGGGACATATTTATCGTTATCGGCTTTCGCTTGAGGACAAGCGAGGTCAAAGCTTGGGGCAGTTGATACGTCCATTTTGCATCATGCTTTTATATTGATATTTATTGCATTATGGGCTATTATTGTATGTTATGTCACAATACTTATGGCTATTCTCTCTTATTTTACAAGGTTTACATAAGGAGGGAGAATGCCGGCAGCTGGAATTCTGGGCTGGAAAATGAGCAAATATTAGAGACCTGTTCTGCACAACTCCAAAAGTCCTAAAACTCCATGAAAGTCATTTTTGGAAATAATAAAAAATATTGAGCGGAAGAAGTTCACCAGAGGAGGGCCCACCTGTCCACGAGGGTGGGGGCGCGCCCTACCCCCTGGGCGCGCCCCCTACCTCGTGGGCCCCCTGTTGGCTCTCCGATGGCCATCTTCTGCTATATGAGGTCTTTCGTCGAGGAAAAAATCATAAGCAACCTTTCGGGACGAAACTCCACCGCCACGAGGCGGAACCTTGGCGGAACCAATCTAGGGCTCCGACAGAGCTGTTCTGCCGGGGACACTTCCCTCCGGGAGGGGGAAATCATCGCCATCATCATCACCAACGCTCCTCTCATCGGGAGAGGGCAATCTCCATCAACATCTTCACCAGCACCATCTCCTCTCAAAACCCTAGTTCATCTCTTGTATCTAATTCTTGTCTCCAAGTTCGGGATTGGTACTAGTAGGTTGCTAGTAGTGTTGATTACTCCTTATAGTTGATGCTAGTTGGTTTACTTGGGGAAAGATCATATGTTCAGATCCTTTATGCATATTAATACCCCTCTGATTATGAACATGAATATGCTTTGTGAGTAGTTATGTTTGTTCCTGAGGACATGGGAGAAGTCTTGCTATTAGTAGTCATGTGAATTTGGTATTTGTTTGATATTTTGATGAGATGTATGTTGTCTAGCCTCTAGTGGTGTTATGTGAACGTTGACTACATAACACTTCACCATTATTTGGGCCTAGAGGAAGGCATTGGGAAGTAATAAGTAGATGATGGGTTGCTAGAGTGACAGAAGCTTAAACCCTAGTTTATGCGTTGCTTCGTAAGGGGCTGATTTGGATCCACATGTTTCATGCTATGGTTAGGTTTACCTTTGCGGATGCTTGCAATAGAGGTTAATCATAAGTGGGATGCTTGTTCAAGTAAGAACAGCACCCAAGCACCGGTCCACCCACATATCAAATTATCAAAGTACTGGACGCGAATCATATGAACGTGATGAAAACTAGCTTGACGATATTCCCATGTGTCCTCGGGAGCGCTTTTCCTTATATAAGAGTTTGTCAAGGCTTGTCCTTTGCTACAAAAAGGATTGGGCCACCTTGCTGCACTTTATTTACTTTTGTTACTTGTTGCTCGTTACAAATTATCTTATCACAAAACTATCTATTACCACTTATTTCAGTACTTGCAGAGAATACCTTGCTGAAAACCGCTTATCATTTCCTTCTGTTCCTCGTTGGGTTCGACACTCTTACTTATAGAAAGGACTACGATAGATCCCCTATACTTGTGGGTCATCATTGAGGAGCAACTCTTTGTGCTTTCAGCTGAGGTGAAGATACCCCGAACAAACCCCTCAAAGGATTGTTTTCCGCAGTAACAAGTGACAGTAAATTTCGGCACGTAATATAAATGTTTCCTTACCAAATGCGCTTCACTCCCCGGCAACGGCGCCAGAAAAGAGCCTTGATGACACACACGTATAGGGGATCAATCATAGTCCTTTCGATAAGTAAGAGTGTCGAACCCAACGAGGAGCAGAAGGAAATGGCAAACGGTTTTCAGCAAGGTGTTTTCTGCAAGCACTGAAATTATCAGTAACGAGTAGTTTGATAGCAAGATAATTTGTCGGGTGATAAGTAGTAACGGTAAAAAGAAGTGCAACAAGGTAGCCCAATGCTTTTGTAGCAAAGGACATATGCCAGAACGGTCTCTTTTAATAAGCAAAGCGTTCTTGAGGACACACGGGAATTTCATCTACTCACTTTCATCATGTTTGTTTGATTCGCGTTCGCTGCTTTGATAATTTGATATTTGGGTGGACCGGTGCTTGGGTGTTGTTCTTACTTTAACAAGCCTCCCACTTATGATTAACCCCTCTCGCAAATAACCGCAACTATGAAAGAAGAATTAAGATAAATCTAACCATAGCATTAACCATATGGATCCAAATCAGCCCCTTACGGAATAGCGCATAAACTAGGGTTCAAGTTTCTATCACGCTAGCAACCCATCATCTAATTACTACTTCACAATGCATTCCCTTAGGCCCAAAGATGGTGAAGTGTCATGTAGTCGATGTTCACATGACACCACTAAGAGAATCAACAATATACATATCATCAAAATATTGAACGAATACCAAATTCACATGATTATTTATGACAAGACTTCTCCCATGTCCTCAAGAACAAAAGTAACCACTCACACATCATATTCATGTCCAAGATCAGAGGTGTATTGATTAGCATAATGGGTCTAAGCATATAATCTTCCACCAAATAAACCAACTAGCATCAACTACAACATGTAATCAACACTACTAGCAACCCACATGTACCAATCTGAGGTTTTGATACAAAGATTGGATACAAGAGATGAACTAGGGTTTGAGATGAGATGGTGCTGGTGAAGATTTTGATGAAGATTTGTCCTCCCACGATGAAAGGGTTGTTGGTGATGAGGATGGCTTCGATTTCCCCCTCCCGGAGGGAAGTATCCCCGGCGAAATCGCTCCGTCGGGGAGCAAAAGTGCTCCTGCCCAAGTTCCGCCTCGAGAAGGCGGCGCTCCGTCCCGAAAGTCCTCTCTTTATTTTTATTTTTTCTAGGGCAAATGGGCTTGTATACCAGAAGATGGGCACCGGAGGCTGGCCAAGGGCCCCACAAGCCACCAGGGCGTGCCCTGGGGGTGGGCATGCCCTGGTACCTCGTGGGCACCTGGGTGGCCCCCTCTAGTACTTATTTTCTCCAATATTTTTTATTTATTCCAAAATAAATCTCAGTGAAATTTCAGCTCATTCAGAGATGTGCAGAATAGGTATCTCTGACATAGCTTTTTCAGGTCCAGAATTCCAGCTGCCGGCAATCTCCATCTTCATGTAAATCTTGCATATTAAGAGAGAAAAGGCATTAGAATTGCTCCACAAAGTGTTATATTGATTAAAAACACTATAAATAACAGTAGGAAAACATGATGCAAAATGGACGTATCATACAGTGGCGCTACGGTCGTTTATGACGAAGGAAAAGGTGGAGCTGCAAGTGTGGCGCGATCACCTACAGCCCTATTGGGTGCTTGGTGCAAACCGCACCCCTGAGTGACTGACCCCATGATCGCAGAAGCCCTAGTAGTTTGGGATGGAGTCATCTTTGCAAATCTCAGAGGATTCTTGCATGTGGTGTTGGAAACTGACAACCTGGAGATGGTTAACCTCCGGAACACTCGCCTCAACAGTCGATCAGTTGTGGCACCAATTCTTCTAGAAATTGATGAGCTATCTGTTAGTTTTAAATCTTTTGTAATACACATGTAAGTAGATCAACCAATGGTCCAGCTCACCTTTGTGCAAAACATGCTTGCACGGCGACTGCTACCGTAAGCCAGTCGTCACCGAAAGTTGGCTTACGGAAACTCCTAGCTCAGCGAACGCTTTCGTTTGAATAAAGCTCAAAATTCCCTGCCAAAAAAATGTGTTTTCCACCTGGAAAAAGAACGACGGACAGAGCTATGTATATTTTACAAGTGTATATCGCTGTAAAATGATGATCCAATCAGGGTTTTCTGCTCCGGCGGCGGTCTCTGATCTCCGGTGAGAGATTCTTGTTTATCTTCACTGATCTCCACACCGAGTGGATTCAGGAGGGGACCAGGGGTTGCTCCAGCCTATTTCCTCATGGATGGGGCATTGAGTTCGACCTCGGCGGCGGGGAAGACAATGGAGGAGAATTTGGAGGAATTGCTCAAACATCATGATCTGCCGGCTCATGAGTTGGATGACGTCATGGTGGGAAAAGGTGTTGGAAATATGAGCAATTTACCGAATAATTTTATTAACAGAAAAACTAGATAAAGCATGACTAAAATAGCAAATATAGAGCAAGTCATGCAATCTGACAGAGAGAAGGTAAACATCGTCTGCTTATATGAACTTGAGGTAAACACATCTAGAATAGACACTAGATGAAGATGCTTATGAAACAGGACCTAACATCGAGGGATGAAACTAGAGCCAAGAACTGTAGGAGGACTTCTAATGAAAGGAGAAGAACACGACTGCACAGCAGCAGCAGAAGCGCTGGACTTGGGATCGGTGTCCTCGCCGCCATTTCGTCGAGGAGGTCGTGGACGTCGGGGAAGAAGTCGTCGTCGGGAAGTAGTCGTCGGCGATCGGATCGTCTGTGATGATGAAACAGCCGATGGTCGCGCTGAGCGCCCCAAAACCTTATCACCCTTCTCCCGTCACAGACTCAAAAGGTGCGGTCTCGAGGCCTCTTGTCCCGACCAGCGGTGCACGCCGCAAGCCGGGATGAGGAAGAACGTAGCAGCAGCGCAGTGCTCAGGAACTTTGTGGCGAGAGGAGGAAGAGATTCTGGTGCTTCTCTCTGAGAGGAGCGACCTCCCTTTTATAGGCGCAAGAGAAGGAGGTGAGAGGTTGCGCTGGGAGCCGAAGGGAATGCGGGAGACGAAACGAACAGACAGCAGCCGAAGAGGCGCGCCGTTCAGATTCAGTGTCCACTACAGAAAAATGTTTCAGCTTCCGAGTGACCTTTCGCATACCCGTAGTGCATGGCAAAAATTTAGACATCGGCTCGGCTCATTCCCGCAACCCGCGGCGCGTCGTGACGAGGCGTGGCGGCGGAGGAGGAGCGCGCGTGGATGTCCCTCTTGTTCGCATGCTCGTACAAGTGGAGAAAGAACCTCCCTTATAAGGAGGTCCAATTCCCACTCAACTAGCAATGTGGGACTAAACTTAGTAGTATCCCTTGCCTTGCACAAATGGGCTAAGTGGGCCTCTAGGATTTATTAGGAATTTCTGAAATAGTTATTGGGCTGCCCCAATATAGACTAAATTCCAGCAATCCCCCACGAGATCCCAGAGGCACACAGAAATTTGCCTTTGGTTCCAAAACACTGTTTTATATACCGGTACTGCAGTGGAGACTGTTAAGTTGAACTTCCACCTAGAACTCTATGCTACACTAGTAAGCAACTTGAACAGTGGACTGGGCCTTGAACTGCAAGTTTTGTGCGAATCTAGCTTCACATAAAGCCTTGACCGATACGTGGCTGTCGTGGGTCTTCCCATGGTGGAGCTTATCGCCATACTCCGTGACCTTTCATGAGTTTAGTAGAGAGAACCCTACTCTCATAGATTGCGACGTTTGACAATCAGACTCATATAGGTGTGTTCTTCAAGATGTTCTGCAGGATAACATCTACGCTTCAAAGAGCCACTTAGAACACATTAAGATATACATCAACCTGCCATGCAGATTAGGAGAGTATTGCATCTTCATGGAGTGGTATTTTAAAGAAGGATACTCTCCTCTCGGTTGACCAACAGCTTGTCTTCCACATCTAATTCACGGGATCTCCGATCACAAAGAATAGGTTACCACTGTGAACAACTCATATTGTGGGTCTCATACCCATCTCCTCGATGCATTATCTATCACATTACGCGATAGGCCCTTAGTAAAAGGATCGCCAGATTTTTAGACGTTTGGATATAATCCAAAGCAATAACTCGGAGTTTTTCATTTTCCGACAGACTTTAACCTTCTCGAACGTGTCTTGATGACTTCATGTTATCCTTTGAGCTGCTCACCTTCGTGATCACAGTTTGATTGTCACAGTTCATAAGGACACCCGCACAGGTTTCTCAACAACCGCAAGTCATTCAAGAGCCGTGAAGCCAATCTGCTTCGACCGTAGCTGTATCTAGTGCTGTGAGTTCTGCTTCCATTGTTGACCTCGTTAACATGGTCTCGCTTGCAAGACTTCCAAGAAACAGCGCCACCTCCATGAGTGAATACATAACCGCTCGTGGCCTTTATCTCATCAAGACATCGAGATCCAGTTTGAGTCACTATACCCTTCAAGCACCTTTGGATGCCTAGTGTAGTGAATTCCATAATTTGCAGTGGTTTTCAAATAACGCAAAACTCTCTCTAGAGCTTTCAATGCACATCTCCTGGTTTTGAGACAAACCGACTCGGTTTGCTAACAGCAAAAGAGATGTCAGTCTTGTAGCACTTGCTAAGTACATAAGCGAGCCAATAATCTGAGAATACTTCAATTGATCTCTAGCAATTCTTGATTCTTTCAAGCAGCACGCTAGCATCATATGGTGTTGGAGAGGGCTTGCGGTCACTATAGCCAAAGCGACTCAAGATCTTTTCCACACAGTGAGATTGAAGCAATGTAATCCCACCATCATCATCTCTCAACAACTTGATGTTCGAATGACATCACCACTCCTAAATCCTTCATCTCAAAACAGCGAGATAGGAAATCCTTGACCTCCTTAATAACATTCAGATTTGTTCCAAAATTAGTATGTCATCAACATACAAGCAAAGCATAACTCCTCGCCCCCACCATGACGATAGTAGTACACATTTATCAACTTCGTTCACAACAAAGCTGCAGCTGTTAAAGTTCTTTCGAACTTCTCATGCCCTTGTTTGGGTGCTTGCTTGAGTCCATACAAAGACTTCAAGAACTTGCACACTTTCCCTTCGACCATCTACTACAAACCCATCTGGTTGTTCCATATAAATTTCCTCATCCAACTCTCCATTTAGGAAAGCAGTCTTAACATCCATCGGTGAACGAGAAGACCATGTGAGGCAGCTAGTGAAAGTAGAACTCGAATAGTGGTCAATCGAGCCACGGTGAGTAAGTATCAAAGAAGTCTTCACCTTCCTTTTGGGTATAACCCTTAGCCACGAGCCGAGCCTTGTACTTTTCGATAGTACCATCAGGCCTAAGCTTCTTCTTGAATACCCATTTGCATCCTATAGGTTTGCACCCATAAGGACGATCAATTATCTCCCAAGTTTCATTCGCCAAGATGGAATCCATCTCACTACGAACTGCTTCCTTCCAAGAGTCAAGATCTTGGATGCATAGGCCTCTGAAATAGAACTGGGAGTGTCATCTATGAGATACACAAGAAAATCATCACCAAAGGACTTTGCAGTTCTCTGTCTCTTGCTCCTAGTAGGAACTTCATTGTTCTCCTCCACAGGACTTTCAAAGTGTTCTATCGAAATGCCAGGTTCGGTAATTGTAAGCGGTTCTGATTCGATGAACTAGGCATCTCCCGATTAGATGAGGTAGCCATATCCTTCATGGGAAAGATATCTTCAAAGAAAGTCGCATCATTCGATTCCATGATCGCACCGACATGCATGTCGGTACCTCGATTTTACAACCAAGAATCTATAGCCAATGCTATGAAAAGCATATCCCAGAAAACACAATCCACAGTCTTTGGTCCAAGCTTCCGCTTCTTTGGAATTGGAATATTGACTTTCGCCAAACAACCCCATGTTCGCAGATAAGAGAGTTTTAACCTTTTCTTCTCCCATTCCTCGAATGGAGTTATCTCTTTGTTCTTTGTGGGGACTCGATTTAGGACATGACATGCTGTCAATATCGCCTCCCCCCACCATGCCTTGGAGAGACCCGATGTGTCTAACATGGCGTTAACCAAATCAGTTAGAGTACGGTTCTTTCTTTCGCCACCCCATTTGACCGAGGTGCGAGGGAGGCGTCCTCTCATGGATTATACCATGTTCCGCATAAAAGGCATCAAATTCATTGGAAAAATACTCTCCACCACGGTCGGACCTAAGCCTCTTGATTTTCCGATCAAGTTGGTTTTCCACTTCAGCTTTATAGATCTTGAAAAGTTCAAAGCCTCATCCTTAGATTTCGAAGATACACACGACAAAGATCTAGTGGAGTCGTCAATTAACGTCATGAAATATTTCTTTCCACCTTTTGTCAAAACACCATTCATTTCACATAGATCTGAATGTATAAGTTCTAGTGGTGCAAGATTTCTCATCTCCATGATCACGTGAGACTTACGAGGTTGCTTAGCTTGCACACACTTGACACTTAGATCCCTTGACAAAGTGGTGAAACTAGGGATTAAGTTCAACTTCGCTAGTCGCGACATGCAACCAAAGTTAACATGACAAAGACGTGAATGCCACACATTTGATTCACTATTGTTGCAAATATGATTAACAACTTTATTGCAAAGCGTCGATAAGGATAAACGAAACATGCCTCCCGACTCATAGCCTTTACCGACAAAGGTTCCATACTTGGATATTACAAATTTATTCGACTCAAAGACAAGCTTGTAGCCATCTCTACACGTAAGAGATCCGCTAACAAGATTTTTATTGACGGAGGGACATAATGCACATTCTTCACCGCACGATCTTCCCCAAGTAAACTTCAGATCGACCGTGCCAACACCACGAACGAAGCACTTGAACCGTTGCCCATCAGCACGGTTGAAGTCCCTGCGGTATGATAAGACGAAAACATGGAAATATCACCGCATACATGCACATTAGCACCCGTGTCAATCAACCAATCAGGAGAATGACATCTTGAAAGAATAGTGGAAATATACCATACCCAGCATCCTTAATGTCGTTGTCTCCAATGACAACATTAGCGGTCTTGCCGCCTTTCCCGAGATGACGCTTGTCATAGCGATTAGGGCAACTAGGAGCCCAATGATCAGGATCTCCACACATGACAAGCACCTTTCTTCTTGCCATTCTTCTTCTTGAAGTTCGTGTGTTGCATGCCTTGTTCTTTCCATCAAACTTTGCTTTACCATCAAACTTGCCCTTGTTCTTGAACTTGTGGGACTGGAAGTTCGCTTCGTACCACATTGGCACTAGATCCTCCTCAATACCTCGAGCACGTGTGTCCTTTGCTCTCGCCTTTTCTTCCACATCAAGAGTACCAATGAGATCCGAACGGAAAACTCCTGTCTCTTGTGATTCAAGAAGGTAGCAAAGTTCCTCCATGAAGGAGGGAGCTTAGTGATGATTCCCCCGGCAACAAACTTGTCCGGTAGCATGCAATTGAAGTGCTCAAGTTCTCTAGCAAATGATTGTATCTCATGAGCCTGCTCAACCACGGAGCGCTCTTCAGTCATCCTGTAATCATAGAATTGCTCCATGATGTACAGCTCAATGCCGGCATCCGAGACCCCAAACTTGGCCTCAAGTGCGTCCCACATATCTTTTCCATTATCAATTGACGCATAAGCATCAACTATGTTCTCACCAAGAACACTCAAGAGAGCAGCCTTAAACAAGGTATCCATTTTCTGAAAAGCTTGTGCTGTTGGGCATCTTGCTCTCCTTCAGGTTTGCCAAGAGTGGCGTCATAGCAACTCATGGTCTGAAACCATAAGACTGCTCTCACGCGCCACCTCTTATAGTGGATACCCTCAAACATAGGAGGTCTCATGGAAGCAGCAAAACCACTTGGGGTAAATTGCCTATAATAAGGTTTTTGGATTGTTGGAAATATGAGCAATTTACGGAATAATTTTATTAACAGAAAAACTAGATAAAGCATGACTAAAATAGCAAATATAGAGCAAGTCATGCAATCTGACAAAGAGAAGGTAAACATAAATGCGCTTATATGAACTTGAGGTAAACACATCTAGAATAGACACTAGATGAAGATGCTTATACTGAAACAGGACCTAACATACGAGGGGACAGAAAGTAGAGCCAAGAACTGTAGGAGGACTTCTAACAGAAAGGAGAAGAACACGACGGCACAGCAGCAGCAGGTTACCGGACTTGGGATCGGTGTCCTCACCGCCATGTCGTCGAGGAGGTCGTGGACGTCGGGGAAGAAGTCGTCGTCGGGGAAGTAGTCGTCGGCGACGGATCGTCGTGATGATGAAACAGCCGAGAGTCGCACTGAAGCGCCCCAAAACCTTATCACCCTTCTCCGTGACAGGACTCAAAAGGTGCGGTCTCGGAGGCCTACTGTCCCGACCAACGGTGCACGCCGCAAGCCGGGATGAGGAAGAACGTAGCATCAGCGCAATGCTCAGGAGCCGAAGGGAATGCGGGAGACGAAACGAACAGACAGCAGCCGAAGAGGCGCGCCGTTCAGATTCAGTGTCCACTACAGAAAAATGTTTCAGCTCCCGAGTGACCTTTCGCATACCCGTAGTGCGTGGCAAAAATTTAGCTCATTCCCGCAACCCGGCGAGGCGAGGCGAGGCGAGGCGAGGCGAGGCGAGGCGCGGCGGCGGAGGAGGAGCGCGCGTGGATGTCCCTCTTGTTCGCATGCTCGTACAAGTGGAGAAAGAACCTCCCTTATAAGGAGGTCCAATTCCCACTCAACTAGCAATGTGGGACTAAACTTAGTAGTATCCCTTGCCTTGCACAAATGGGCTAAGTGGGCCTCTAGGATTTATTAGGAATTTCTGAAATAGTTATTGGGCTGCCCCAATATAGACTAAATTCCAGCAAAAGGTAAGAACTTTGAGAAGGAGGCTACACTACTGGAAAATCGGTATTTTTTTAGAGAAAACCATTCGGCGTATTTTATTGATTCTCAAACACGGTTACATTGTTTTCTTATGAGCTTATTAAATAAAAAGCTAGGGGCACCATCATCCCATATACAGTCGATATGATCACTAAAACTATGCATAGCTAGCTCATGAGCAACCTCATTGGCCTCCCGATGAATAGGAGATTCTCAAAGAAAAAAGATGATTGATGAATAGGTTTGGCCGCTCAACCCGTCGTCGCCTCCGTGCTAGGGCATCACCAGCTGATGGCAGCGATTCATGTCTAGTTCGATTATCGCCTCTTGCTGGCCGTTGCCTGTGACCTGCATGTGCGATGTGCGCCGATCTCATAATTTCCTACCCGGTGCTTGAGATTTTAACAGTCAAGGCTGCACGACAGGACTCATGCCAGATCAAATGTATTATCATAGAACTCATGTCTAGGCTTGCACAAGTTATTACTATTATTAGATCTGTATAAACCGGTAGACGCTAGTTATTGTTTGTCAGGTTGATTATAAATTCCATACCGGAGTGTATACATAGTAGTTTTGACCCCAAATTTTCCATTTGTAGCTCCAAGCTACTACCAATCAAATATTTTGACACAAGTAGAATTGCCAAACAAGCTGGAATTAAAAGCACACCATATGAGATTATCAACTTTGTTCTATTTTTTAGGTTTATGAGCTACATTCAATCTGATAGAAATCTATTTTCTTTACTCCGTTTGTCAAATACTCCCTCCGTCCCAAAATAAATGTCTCAACTTTATATTAACTTTAATACAAAGTTGTACTAAACTTAAGACACTTATTTTGAGACGAGACTCGACCAATAAGTTCTTGATAAGCGATATCCCCACCATTCACGGAGGGAGTATATATTATCTAGCATTCCACTTGTATGGTCACGTACAGTGCAGAAATGAAGCGCCAATGGCCGTGAGAGCAGCTCTTACTCATAAACTTGGAAAACTCAGTCAGGTACAGTGCAGAAACGAAGCTCACGCGTACAAGGGAAAGGGAGGAAACAATGGATTCAAACGCCTTGCACATTCCAACGATTTCTTTGCTGTACACATTACAGTCCTGCTGTTGCATCTCTATTCGCTCTCGGCGGATAATCTGTATTTAATTACCCTTTCATATTTCCGGTTCATCGCTCTACATACACGACAACATACACATACATACACTGACAACTCAGAACTAACATACATGTACAGATCGCTTGCTGTGCCTCTTGCAACTCTTTCAGGCACTCCCGAAAAACTGGACGCGCAGGTATCGACGGTGGAGTTCGCCGTCGCAGCCATCTCACCAGGCTTGCTTTCGATTAGAGAGCGAGAATCACAAAACCGCCTTCTCTCCTGCCATTTCTTGATCTCTCTTCCTTTGATGCAATGGCACTCAAAATATGAGGAAATGCTCTGACCTTGTAACGTCCGCGTTCACTTGGAGCTCTTCTTCCCCCACCATCTTTTCCGAGATTTCTCGTCATGACTGCCGACCTTCTGAAGGTTTACCTTCGTTTCCTTCAACCGAGATTTGTAGTCTTTCTTCCATGTAGC
Source organism: Aegilops longissima (assembly GCA_021605205.1). Classification (NCBI taxonomy): domain Eukaryota; kingdom Viridiplantae; phylum Streptophyta; class Magnoliopsida; order Poales; family Poaceae; genus Aegilops; species Aegilops longissima. The sequence goes on along the minus strand of CM038677.1, from coordinate 228,345,288 downwards.
GAACCGGTCCTTCAGCTTCCTGAGTTCATCGTCCGGATTCATATTTGAACCAATCTGTCCGGATTTCACGGCGACAAGGAAGCCAGCATCGTCGTCGAATACCTGCCGCCTGTCCTCAAACTCCTTTGCTAGGTGATTCACAGCATTTATCCGCCTATCTGAGTTTCCTGTCGCCAGTCTAGGTTCAGGGTTGTGGTTTTGGTATTTCAACTCTGTCCCTTCTGGGGTATGGGTCCCTGTGGACATTGTATCTTCAGAGTCGTATTGAGCATGCGTTGGAGTGGTATCAGTCCGAGCTGCTCGGGTGACCATGTCATCAGCAGCTAGGCTCTTCTTAGCAGCCACAAGACTCAACTGAAAGGAAAACAAGAGGATCGCATTATCTCAAGGGTAATGCAAAAAAACACTACCGAATGCCATGGAATTATGAGACACTCTTCTCTAACATTCAAATATTCAAACTCTACATGCATCTAGTCTTTAGTTCAAGGCATGCTTGACACAACATTCGTGAATACTTCAAATTTCATCACACAAGGCATGCTGAAGTAGTATATGTTGTCATTATCTTTGTCAGATGAATTTCATGTTTTAGAAGATGTTGATCAAATGCCTTAAACGAAAACAAAAGCTACTATAAATGATTTACCTGCAGAGAAGAGAGCTGTTTCTTCCATGCCTCTTCCATAACTTTCATCTTGGTCTCATATTCTGACCATTTATTCTCATACTGTTCCAATTGTTGCTTCAGCATCGCATTTTCTTCCTCTTTGTCTCGTAATAAGGCCTCAGCTTTTGAAACGCGCCCCTCGAGTTCTGTGACAACTGGTTGGCGAGGATACTCGCCATTCATTTCCTGACATGGGATGCAAATCATTAAAAACTATCAAACCTTTGACGCCTCTACCATTAGGCAGTTGAACCAAGTGCAGGGAAATCTTATATTAATAAAACAAACATTTTCAATAGCTCTTTGTTGATGATTAGGCACGTAGTAGAGTAGTTCCCATCCAGTGCTGAACTCAATAGTAAATTATTACCCATCCGATGCTGCATAAAAGTGGTATGCAGCAGCAGCCAGGGTCTTGCTAGATTTATAACGGATAAAATATAGAGATATGGTGACCTAGAACTCACATGGCATAACCTCACTTGTGAAATATTATTCCTTACATCCCTTCTAACTTTGCTGTTGATGACTTTAGATTCCTTTTCTTCCTGCAAGCACTTGAATTTCTTCCTGGCCAGGCACCCACGCATCACTGTAGAAATATACGGAAGCAGATGATTAGATGAAGTGATGAACGCGATAATCTACTGCAATATTGTGATACTACGCCTTCATAAATTACCAGACTGTAGAACAACAATATTTTTTAGCTGATCAGTAAACATGGTGGCTGCAAGTCGACGCCTAGTGTACTTCTGTATGAGAACAGCTGCCCTCCATCTCTTGAAAAGGTAATCAAATCGAAATCTTGCCTTTTCACCTCTTACAACTGTACATTGGCAAATGTAAAAAGGTAAGTGAAATAACCAAGATTTTGTTGATTAACAGAGCCAGGAGAATTATTTCAATTTCAAAGTCTGCACATCCTAGAAAGGCAAGTTATTTAAAATATTACATGACTGCAAAGCTATTGCTCCTTTCTTCAGTGTGTGATATTCTCGTCGAGTATGCAACCCACGGAAGTTTCTCTGAATCCGAAGAGCTCCATGGAGCATCCGGTTTTTAGCATTTTCCAATGCAGCAACCTACAAAATTATCAATAAGAATGACAAGCAACATACATAATTCCACATACACGAATAGAAAATCATTGCGAAGTAAATTTGATTACGGTGTACCAAAATATTATTTGATCTTGCAAATTAAACTGGATAGTTGCGTGTACGACGAGAACTATTAGAATGATTGTTATACCTGTCCCGTACGAAGAAACAATTTTGTGTAGCCAACTTGATACATTTCTGGGGGTATACTGAATTGTTGTAATACAGCAACTGAAATACTAAGTGGATTCTGAGATGCGACAGAATGAGAGAGAAGAAATCCATATCTGCAGTTTATTATAGAAAGATGGAACCTGGAAGTCAGCTCATGTGCTAGTATTGAACAAAATAAAGAAGTGTGCTCATTAAGTCTAGCTCTGCATTCCAAGCAAAAAATAGTGTAGCTCAGCAAAGTAGCAACCTTTCAGCAAACTGTTGGTGTGTCATCCGAGTTGGATAGCCTGCTCTTGATATCCTCACAACTTCAAACACCCCACAGCACTTAAGCTGGTGCAAGACAAGGTCATGTTCGAATTGCCTCGGGCGTTGTTTGTTATTTGGCTGGATGCATCGAATGAAATGAGGACTTGTATTCTCTAATTGCTGCATTAGCTTGAATAGTTGAGCCTGGGTATTAAAGAGAGTATCGAGATCGTTATATGTAAAGCCATCTTGAAAATAATGCAAACAACATCATGCATTGAGATGTTACCAGAAAAATAAATGCAAATTATAAAACGGGAAAAAAAATCAGAGAGCTTGAGAACATGCTCAAACAATCGATCAAATGAATAGATGATGAATACCTTAAATTTGTTCACAACACTTTGTTTTTGTGAATCAACTAATAAGTGACGTGACAGACTTGATTTATTCTGAGAATCAGCAATCATGACAGACGCAAAATCTTTTGGAAGATCACTTTTGCACGAAGAGAGTAATTGAATTGACTCAGTGTGCAGTGGATCTCTATTCTTCTCCAAGAACCCAGTTGTATCATATGAAACCTAGAATTACAGTGTGCACAATTATCAATTAGCATATAGAGCTTCCACACAAAATAATGATGGTTTATCGAACAAGCTCACAAATGGAGAGATATGTATTTGAGGACCACCAACCTCTCCAGCATAATGACAAATCTTAAAAGCACCATCCTGTTCGCCCTTAAATCCAGGGTTTCCACTCAAGTGCTGCTTAAGTTTGTTAGCAAAGGAAAGATCTGTTGCCTTTGGGAACGTAGACTCTTCATCCAGCAAAGACAATAGCCCTAGAGGCTTCTGTAACATAAAAATATTGTAAAATAGTGCACATACAATTATAGAACATGTAAACAGTGAAACTAATATCAAAAGGTATTAATATGTCATCACCATCAAGGACTCAAGGTAGCACAATTCTTTAACAATTGCAGCCAAACAATAATGTGTGCATTTATGATTTTTAGTGTTCTCTTTTAGGAAAGCACAGAGGCACTCCTCTTAAAGATATTTAAATCTATTAAAAATCACTTTATCATGGATGATGTCATTTATGCCGGAGTAGCTCAATACGAAGTACTTAAGTAACTCAGAGAGTCTCAGACATCAGTGAGCCCAAGGAGATTTGCTTACAGGCATGATAAATTTCTGCACTGCAAGACATTCGCGTGGCAGAACTAGTAACAAGAAAAACAAAATAACCAAATAAAGGAAATTTGACTAAAAGCACATCCAGTTACAGGTTGCACGTGTCAGGTCAGTAATTATAAAAGAAATGCATAAAAATATCAAAATTGCAACATTACTCCAACCGGTAATGTATAGCTCGAGGATATGGTTCATAAGTAAAGTTGGTCCATGAAAAATATACTGCATACCTTCTCAAAGAGAGATAAACAGTCAGTGTTGTCCACAAATTCTACACTGGCCCAGTCAATTCCATCATCCAGGTACTCCTGAAAGAATAGAATTAGCATGCCTACATAGATGCAGAGGAAAAAGCATAAAACAAAACTGGAAACACGTGAACCCATGAGCAGATAAAATGAAAACAGCAAGAATCAGTTTTATAATTCTACAACACGGAAACTAAAACAAGCTGCATAGATCCTGAAACAACTTCGCAATTTGCAAAGTTGGGCTCGATCATTGGTAAGATGCAACTTCCAACCAGTGTTCTAACAATACTGGAAATGGTATTAGGTGCATTAGTTAGGTCTCAGACGTCCTTACTCCCTAGCTACCCCAAAAAAGGATGATATCCCAGTCAGTTAGGCAAGGAGGATTAGACATTGCATCATTTGAATTGGAACAGGATCTTTCTTCCCTTCATATACAAGGGGATGGATGTATCCATTATGAATGTTAATCAAGGTAATAAAAATAGTTTATCAATCGGGTCCACCCACGTTCTTCGTCTCACCTATGTTCTATCCCTCAATCCCCTACATTGTAATGCCATGCCATCCTCATGGCGGTAGTTACCCAGTATACGATATATCCAGAAGGCCAGAACTTGCAAGCCAAACAGAAATCTACTGCGTCCTGTGGTTTATTATCTTTTCGTGTTTCCTGGAACATATCGAGTTTTTCTGTTTCCCACATCTTAGGAAATAACAAAATTTACCATATCCTCAAAATACCATAAAACAAGGTTTGGTGTTCGCTAATCGCAGTATAGGGTGAAAGAGCTCAGTGACCAACCAAGGCCTGCTATTGTTGAGGTTTATCACCTTAGCTACAAGAACTTTTGACATCGTTTCTATTGAGGAAAGCACAGGCGCACGCAGAGTCTCAGAAGACAAGATATAAAACAGGTAGTGTCGGATATTGTATGTCCAGATTTGGATGGCGTGCCAGTGATAGACTTCTTAGTTTATAGAGTAGTCTTGCGTGGTAGGCTAATAGCTCTTGATTGTGTTTTAACTCTGTGCCAGTGATAGACTTCTTAGTTTATATTGTATGTCGAGAGCACTTTTCTTGATGATGTAACAAGCTCTGCAATAAGTATGGCTGCATGCATCTATGACATAGAGGCCGGGGTTAATAAAAGCTTCCATTATTGTGATTGAATCAGAGCATGTATACATAACTTGGGCTTTGTAAAATCAACTTCAGCATCCAACTAGTGCCCGAGTTATAAAAAATTCAGGAAATTTCGTCCTTCACATCTTTAGCACACAAGCACTGAGAGCACAATGTACCCTAAACCCTGGTTTACAAGGAAGAACGTGTATGTAATAATAAGACTTGTAACTGTTTACACCTATTATGTTAAACAAACAAATAATCCAGAGAAGTGTCAGAATCTTACCTCCTGTTCTAGTTTGAATAGATGTCGGTTAAAATGCTGTTGCAGTCTTTCATTGGCATAATTTATACAGAACTGTTCAAAGCCATTTTTCTGCATGGTATAACTTAATGTCATCTAAAGAGCACTCAAGCATAAATTGTATTCGGTAAAATGCAATGGACTCCATACATTGAAAGACTCAAAGCCATAAATATCCAAAATACTTATGGATCTTCGTGTACGTTGTCTCCCCATTCCAAGCGAGTGGTTAATTTGCTCAACAATCCAGTCAAACAGATGAGCATAGATTGACTTCGCTAGAGCATCCCTTGCATCGATTGCCTAGAGAAAGCAGAAATTATAAGTAAAAACCAAGAGTAGAAAATCAATAAGCAACAGCTGACAGATAGCCCCAGATAGATAAATTTTCCAGGTAATTTCAAACCTGGGTTAACGTCAATCTTTGAACAATATTTTCCTTTCCAGCTTGGATTTTACGAGTTGAGAGAGCAATCACCAATTGAGGAACACTGCAACCTAACAGCTTTGCTGCATTAGCCAACCCTGTGAAGACATTAAACAATGGGAAGCAATGGTCATTCAACGAACTCCATGAAAATCAAATGACACCAATATCAACTTTTTGGTACAAATGTGGAACACAGTTTACACTTTGGGATATTTCTACAGGGTATTATCAAAACAGAAAAATATGGAAGGGAATATGGTTTTTTGTACAAAGAGGAGCACATTCGCCAATGGGTAATTGGTACCTTCATTTGAATCAACTTCCACATGGTTTTCATTGTCTATCACAGAGAATGAAATATTTCCCAGCCACAAGACAACTGCAAGCATAGAAAATAATTCCATCTGGTTTTCCCCAGATATCTGAACAATATCCAATGCACCCTGCAAATGAAAAAAATGAATGAGTAACAAGTAACGATAATAGCCAAAGTTTCGTCCAAAATGTGGTTGATTTGTAGAAACATTACCAATAATGATGAAAATCTTTTAGCATCATCAACACCATCAATTCTCAAGCAAGAACTCTGCTTCAAGTAATTATAGTAATTGGCGTCTCTCAGTAACAATTTTTCTGCAACAGCACATGCATATAACAGGTCAAAAAATGAGAGGCGATGCAATGAAATGTAAGATATATATTAATTCCTTGATAGGAATGTGCGGTTACTTCTGTGAAGAGGAGAAGCTCCAGAGCACAGCTGATAGAAAATATGATATGATCTCTCTCCTGGTGCCCTCCGAACAACCCTCGACTGCACAAGCAAGATATAAGATATTAAAGCTTTCACAAATACTAAAATATGGAGTTTTGGATAAAGTCTAAAGCTATTGTACCTTCTCAAGCAGGACTGTTCCATTAGATTCAGTTAGAGGAACACGTCATACATGCCCAGAGAAACAAGTTATCAGGAAGTTTGACAAAATTATGACTAGCTATGTCAACAATATATGGTGCAGAAGGCTTACATGTTTGTATTTTAGCGCCACAAATCTTTCCGGTTTCAGAAAAGTGCATTTCAGTAAGCTTGCCCTGTATCAATACCATCAAGGTGTCATAAGAATTACCTAAGAATGATGAATTGACAACATGTCACTAAAGATAAACTCACAAAGCGGCTCGAGTTATCATTTCTTGATGTTTTTGCATTCCCTAATGCTTCCAGAATAACATTGGTCTGTAGAACTTCAGACTCCATTCCATTAGCTCCCCCTAGAGCAGCCAAATACTGCATCGCAATTTTAGCTGTTTCAGTTTTTCCTGCTCCACTTTCACCACTGAAATAAGACAAACATCATAGAGACCAGGTTAAGATTGGGCAACCCAGAGCTTTTAAGATACTGCGATTACTATTATAAAGGGCAAAGTAGATCATTCTGACCTTATTATTATAGATTGGTTTATGCCATCTGCAAGGTATCATAAGTTGCATTAGAAGATAAATCTTACAAAACAATCCTATAAAACTGCCTACTCCTTTTAAACACCTACCTCTTAGCATTTCATTAAAAGCTATATCAGCAATTGCATACACATGTGGATCATTTGTGAGCTTCTGTCTGTATTTTCTGATGAAATCTTTCCCATAGAGTGGAACCTCTTTCAGTGGGTTGATAGCAATCAGAACAGGTCCTGCTTTTGTCTGCAAGGATAAGAGAACACAAATGAAGAGACATTGACTGGACCATGAACAATCTAGAGCTTGGTGGATAGTGCGTACGTAGATAAGATCACGAGAGTATCGGTATTGCAGATTGTAAAGGACAGAAGGTTCATTTAAGTAGCTCATCTGGATCAAATCATCCACTCCATCTAGAATATCAGGGTTGGCAGGCAAAAGTCTTTCTGGTGGCAGCGTCAAAACCTGCGCAAACAAAATATAAGTAACAATGTTACCAAAGTTTACCCAAATAGCTATACCATCACAGCAACATGAGACTCACTTCTCCATTAACAAGGTGTATTTCGACGTCATCTCCAGAAATTGATTGAATCTGTCCAAGTTCCCACTTCTCATCTGATGCAGAACACCAAACCCGTAGCTTCTGAAAAACAATTAAAACATTATTACTTTGCCTCATTTTTTCTACCGTAACATCAGACTCAAATCATCAAAGGAAAGGGTTAATATCAGAACTAATTCCAAGCACATGCAAAATTGTTCTGTTTATCCAACATATTTATATTGTGAGGATCACCGTAACATGCCAAATTACTTGACACACAGGCCAAAGCAAGTATGAAATATGCTTTCCTGACCATGAACGAGCATTAAAAAACAGTGGCTTCGTCTACTTCTAAATGTCGGGATAATAAGTCCTATATACTTATAGAAAAACAATAAATTCACATTAAATTCTTTTGTAGATACAGAAGGGAGTTGTAAGTAAATATGTAAAAACATATGTGAGTAGTAATTTGATTAACATTTCTTGGTGTTAAATATTGAACGAGTTTTGCCATCATACCAGAGAAAGTATTCAGCCTAATTCTATGCTACAGAGACAAATTGAACTTGTTGCAACATGTTATCTGTTACTTTGTTCACATGATAATAGGATAAATCTCATGAATTTCACCAACAATGAGATTCTAACCTTCTGGAGGACATAGTCCATGGAATCAGTAAACACTGGCTTCCCATTTCTCTTTGCTCTTGCTGATGAAAAATAAGGAGAGGGAGGCTCCTTGCAGGCCATTGCATCCTTCCTCTCCTCGTGGAGGTTCTCAACATATGGAGACTCGTCCACTGGTTCCACACTGCATAGCTTTCTCTTGGCCCCAAAGATGCGACCATTTACAGCCTTCCCCTCCTTGGCCTCCTGCCCACCAATCTCCTTCTTGACCTCTGGCGTATTCTCCTTCTCAATCTCTGGCTTATTCTCATTCACAGCTTCCGGCTTCTTGTCGGTATCCGGTACAGCTTCCGGCTTCTTGTCAGTATCCGCTGCAGCACCCTCTGCCACTCCATCCTCGAGATGAACCCTAGGAGGCGTCGGCGACCGTCTTGCCCTGGGCAGCCGGCCACGGCACGTCGGGCGGGCCGGCAATGCCGGCGGCTCATCCTTGGGCCGCTCGTCGCGCTTCTTTATGGTCTCGAGCAAGACCTCGAGGGAGCTCTTGGGAGCTGCCGGGACTGGCGCCATCACGGCGGCTGCAGAGAGCATCACCGCCGAGGAATCAACAAGCCACCGGAACCAAACAAGTGAGCGCACGCAAGGGCTCACACGGCAATACGCCAAATCTTACAGCAGAACGCCGTGGAGGCCAGGAACTTCTCCATTTCTCATCAAATCAGCGCCAACTCCAGGCGCATGAACCCCCCTGGCTCGGCAAAGGCCCGAAAGCGACACCCACCCAAACCCCGAATTACGCGACCAGGCACCAGGAGACCTCAAAATCCGCCCAAGAAATCTCTCGAAATCTCACGCTCCCGGCCCCGAAAACAGCACCAATCGCAGGCGCCAAGGACAGATTTTGGCGGTGCCGCACCGAGGGACGGGGGTGAAAAGAACCCAGACTCCGCGCGATTTTTCAAGGGAATGGGAGGGGACGACGCGGCCAAGAAGCCTGGGCAGCGGCAAAAGCCGGCGATCTCTGGCGAAAGGAAAGGCGAAAGAACCCGAAACCAAAGCAAAGCCTGCTCCGAATCAAGGCACTAGAAGCGGCAGCGGCAGCAGAAATCGCCCAAGAAACGCATCAAAAGCGAGCAGCACCGGAGAAACAGGATGATTTCTCCCCCCACTCAACCTCCACTCCCGAATCAGGACGAAAACCCCAACAAAAACGCAATTACTCCGCTCGCTATCTCCCTCTCTCCCCCCGCTCCCCTCGGGGCTTTTGTTTCGCTTCTCCCTCACAATTTCAAACCTCCGTCCCCTCCACCATGCCCCTTGTGTCTTTTTCCCCTTTGCTCTTGATCCGTTACTTAGGCCGCTGGCGAAAATATTTAGAGCAGAGGAAACCGAATTACTAATGTGCCCCTGCGAGCAGCGCCGGACTGCGCCGGCCGGACGGTGGCACTCTCGTGGATACTGCGGGGACGGAGGGGCGGGGTGCGCGTGAGCTGTCTGTGGATTGGAGGCTCCGGTTTGGACCGTTGGATGCGGGCGGCTGCGCCCTCCGCACCACGACTTCAGTTGGGGTGGTGAAGTTACCCAACTGCCCCTGGAGATTAGTGGTCTCGCACCACCAACACAACACAGGTCTGACTGCTTGTTTCCATTTCTGTGTTGACGACTTCTTTTGTGTTCTCATTAAAATACTAATACTAAGATAAAGAAGGCCCCATTTAATTGTTTCCGATTTTGTTCGTGTTCATTAAAATGCAAGAAGATTAAATGGATAAGTAGATTCCATTTGGCCGGCCTTGTTTGTTTATACTACTCCAGTTTTTGTTTGAAGCATTTAGTTGTGGTGTTTGAGTATTGTATGTTCCATGGAAAGAATCAAGGCGCCATTCTTTTATCATAAAAAAATGGTCGTGTTATGGTCAATAGGAGGTCGTGCATTACAATAAGTAGATATATTTTTCTATCGGGTTCTCGCGTTTCCATGAGCCTGGATGGGTGCGCTTATTTGTGTAGTCTATGGATAATAATAATAAGTGGCTAGGGCCTTAGGTTTGTTGTCGATCGTCGCCTCAGCTCACTCATTTGCTTGGAGATCCATGAAGATTCGTTTTCTCTACTGAAAGCAACGATTTCGACGAACCGCACTCGAGTAAAAAGGGCCAAATATGCTTCAACCGGGACAATGTGGGGTTGCACGAGTCCCGTGCAAGTATTTTGACCCAAGGTAAGTAAGTGCCCGTGAATTGTTTGAGCCGTCGTGTATACTACGATTTTTAAGAAAACTAGAAAATGATCAATTGCTAAGAGAAAAAAAATACTGCTGGAAAATATTGTACTAGTAGTAGGTGCAAGTACCTGATCCTGAGTTTATTTGACAGAGAATGTCCTGTGGCGGCCCGCTGGCACGGCCGCGATATTAATCGAGAGACGAGCGCCGGTCGTTTGCAGCAAAATTCTATGGCCATGGAAGGACGCCTTCTTCGTCACAAGTCCAACATTTATTTACGGGGCGAGATCGCAAGTACGTACGGTTTACCTGCAACGCGAAAAGGAAACAGATCGTTGAGAGGACTTGATTACACTGCAAAGTCGCGAGTTTCTCGTTAGTTATCCGGAAGCTTATCTGGGCTTTTATGGCCACCAAACGTAGGCAGAACGACCACCAACATCCCATCATCCCTGCAGTAACGTGAAATTCCTTTCTCGCAAAAAAAAGTAACGTGAAATCCCTGTCAGTCACAGTACCGCGGCCCCACCCCCAGCACGGCACGGAGTTGTCGATCCTACCCTCTCATGGTGACAGCGGAATTAGTTACTGTACTGCCCACAGCTAAACAGAACGTGGCCTGCAGAGTACGCAGATCCTGCTCGTACTCCAATGCGAAAGCCGATCCTAGTATAACCGTGTATGGAACACGCCTCGCGGCTGTCACTGCGCGCTGGGCCCGTGTAGCGGCAGCCGGTCGTGGGGCCCGGGGGCAGCGAGATGGACGAGCCGGGCCGCGCGTGGCAGACATGCAACGTGACAGCTAACAGCCGCGGCAGCAGGCGCACGCACGCCGCACGCTGTTTCAGTCAGAGGCGGTTAAACGAGGTTGGAGACCGTGACTGATTACTACGGCCGGTGGTGACCTGCTTTGTTTTTGTGGTGCGCTTGATTTGCTTTACGAAAAAAAAAGGTAAAAATATGTGCTGATCCTCATGGTAATTCTGCGCCATCCTCTCTTTGGGCTTTGGCTTTGCATGATGATGAAGGGCGGTGCGGCTGGGGGCAGAGGTTGCGGGCCTTCGGTTGGGTGCACCGCGGCGGGGAAACACACGAGCGCGGATCTCCTGGCGGTTGCTGCGACGGGCGCCAACATCCCCACTCCCAGGGCGGGTTACCACGATCATGATGCCCTGACGTGATCCACCTGCAACTGCAAGCCGCGTGTGGGGCGGTCTTCTTCTTGTTCCAGATCTCGCCCAGACCCCGGGCACGCGAGCGAACCGTCGCCGGGAAAGGAAAAGGTCAGGTGGGGCTCTGCTGCTTCTCACGCTGCTAGTTTCCCCGTCCTGCTGAGCTCGTTACTTTCCGTCCATCACCGCTACCACGGCATGGAGGAAGAATCTTGTAGTAGTAGTTCATTTTACTTTGGTGAATAGCACCCTTGTTCGCTGCACCCAGAAATGGATCGTCGAGACGTCGACGCACTTTGGATATTGTGTGGTGGTCCACGCATCTCGTCCGGATGATGGGTGATCCTACGTGCAGCAACGTTCCTAGCTAGCTAGCCATGCTTTCTTTCTAGCCAAAACAGTTGGCGACATGACCAACTCATTCTCTTCTCAGCCGAATCTTGGTACTGCTCCGAGCCCTTTTCCGTAGCTTCATTCCATTCTAGTAGGCCTTTAGCCTTTTCTTTCAAATAGCATAGGACGTCTTTAAATAGACAACCGAACAAAAGAGAGGGAAAATTCACTTGCTCCATTATCAGCACATCATCATACCAGCACTACTGTAGTGGATGTGACGATGACTTTGCGCCAAGCACTACGTACCCCGCGGTGCACGCACCGTCGCGGTTGCATGGGCAATCAATGTGCCGTCTTAACGAATGATTAGGTGTAGCAAAGCTCGGTCAAGATCATGGGGGGCGTGCCATCATTGCGGGCCTTGCTTGCAAGCGAGGGTGCACTAGGACGCCAGGGCCAGGAGACAAGAAACCAACCGGGCGGTGTCCTCCCCCACTGAGGCTGGTTGTAAGGCTAGTCATAATGGGAGTAACATAGGTAATAACATAGATGTCACATAAGTAAAAATGGTGATGTGGCAAGTAGTTAATGAGGAGAGAGGCAAATAGAGTAACATAATATGTTACCATCACATAGCGCTTTCCAATGCATAATGAGCCTACAGAGTAATAAATGAAGACAACTATGTTACCACACATATGACACTACCCACTATGAAGGTAGTAACATAGACTAGTAACATATATATGTTACTAGTCTAAGTTACTCTCCACTATGACTAGCCTAATGGGGAGTATCATATACTAGTATCATGCATATGATACTAGTGTATGGTACTACCTCCCTAATGCATAGTATCATATATTAGTATCATGTAGTACTATATTTATTGCCATGCATGACACAAAGTAGCATAGCATTTAATATGATACGGTACCATGATATGATACTACACCCTCTTTTTCTTCATTTAATGCTATGACACCTCATCAAAATTGCCTAGTTGGCATGCATGATACTAGCTATGATACTTCCATTACGACCAGCCTAAGCTGACGGATCCTATGCATTGAACCGCAGAATTATTTTCGGGGACCAGCTTTATCTCTGTAGCATCAAGCTATCGCAGCTTGTGTGTATGGTTATGCAACTGTCATTTCAAGCTTCATTTGTGAACTGTGATTTCTCTACTCAAATGCTTAGTACTTACTTGACTTGAAATGAAGGGTTTACGTAAGCTGGTACCCGGATTGTATCAGCAGCTAGCGTGTGCCGTTTAATCAATAATAATATCATTGTCGTGTTTCGTAAAACTTAAAATAGAGATGAAGCTGGTGAAGAAAGCAGCCTTGTCACAACTGAAGTCATTTCATATACTCTCTTCGAACCATATTAACTGACACTGCTTTAAAACAACTTTGTAGTGAAGTCATTTCATATACCCCCTTCATATCCATATTAATCGATGTTGCTTTAGTATAACTTTGTACTGAAGTCATTTTCATATTAATTCATTTCCATAATAATTGACGTCGATTTAGTACAACTTTGTAAATATTGTTCCAAAACAATGTCAATTAATATGTATCGGAGGGGTTACTTTTTTAGTGAAAAAATAGCACGTTTTGGCTCATCACGTGAAATATGGTTGTTGTGCGGAATATCATGGCAATAAGAAAAGTATTGTTTTGTTATTTGTCAAGAGGCTGGGAGATAATTATGTATTTACAAGTCATTGCTAATAATCGTTCAATCTAAATACGAGATTCAAGCAAGGATGATATGATTCTGAACAAACAACTATAAATATCGATTCAAAACATAACTATTTTAAGCCAGATGATACATATAGTTACTTCCAAAAATCCAAAGCTATGTTGGTGAGATAACCTATGTATACATGGTATTATAAGGGTCCACCAGAGCAATGTTTGTTTATGTCAACTCCGGTACCGCGTGGGGGGGGGGGGGGTCCACCACATTTCGAAACACTAAGGCGGCAGGGGCGATCGCAAGGGTTAGGGTTTCTTCGCGTGGGTGGTTAGTCTCCGGCGGCTTGTAGGGCGGCGACTGCGCTCCCCTATTCGTCGGCCGGTGGTGTCTGCGCCCTCCTGCGATCGGGCGGAGCTGATGGCGAAGGCGGCAGAGCGCGGAGTGGAGTCTTCACCGCGGGCGCCATCTTCGGCGCTGCCTGCGGCGGCGGCGACGCCGTTGGTCCGGAAGGAGGGTTCTTCTGCCAAGTCCCCAGGAGGGAGCAAGACCCCGGACCCGGCGGCTAGTCTGTCGGAAAGGCTCGATGGCATGGTGCTGATGGACAAGGAGGTTCAAGGCTTTGTTTTTGAAGATTCAGATCCTGGGGTTCAGAAGCAATGCCGGTGGATGGCAGTAGGCAAGGTATGCTCTCCTAGACCCATGAAGATGTCAGCTCTGGAGAGGACGATGCCGCGTGCATGGGGGTTGCACCGGGAAGCCAAGTTTAGTGAGATCGGACCAAACATCATTATGGTGCGTGTTTGGAAGTGAGGGGGATTGGAGGCATCTGTTGAATAATGGTCCTTGGCAGTTTGATTTAAGTGTGTTGATCATGAAGGACTATGAAGTGAAAGTGCGTTATATCGACTAGAGGGGGGGTGAATTGGCGATTTTTATGAATTCTTCACTGAGGAATTTGCCGGTGAGGAAATTCCTTAGCGAAGAACTACTTGCAGCGGAATAAGTACTCAGAAGTAAGCATAAGAGAATGCGGGCATGGTCATCATGATGAAATGAAGACAAACAAAGAGTACATAAAGCGTAAACACAGGATAGCACAAGATGAAGACAAACAAATCAAGAAATTGAACTGAGGAAATTGAGAAAGTCTTCACCAAAGTCTTCAAACACAGATATGAGCAAACACTCAACACAATAATGAGGAAATGAAAGGGTTGAGGAAATAGAACCATAAGGTTGGTGAAGACAATGATTTGGTAGACCAGTTCCAGCTGCTGTCTCGCTTGTACGTCTGGTTGGAGCGGTGAGTATTTAAACTCGAGGACACACAGTCCGGACACCCGATCGCCGAGCACGTAGCTCAGACACCAAGTCCTCACCAGATTCTCCTTGAACTAAGGTCACATGACCTCGCCCAATCACTGTGGTAAGTCTTCAGCGACTTCCAAACCTTCACAGACTTGGTCACTCGGCGATCCACAATTCCTCTTGGATGCTCTAGACCATGACGCCTAACCGTCTGGAAGAAGCACAGTCTTCAAAGGTAACAAGCGTCGGATCCACGCAGGATCAATCTCTTGATGATGCTCAATCACTTTGGGTTTGTAGGGTTTGGGTTTTGGGTTTTCCTCACTCGATGATTTTCGCCAAAGTCCTCGGAGGATGGGTTGCTCTCAAATGACAAGTGTCAAGTTCTCTCGGAGCAGCCAACCAGCTAGTGGTTGTAGGGGCGGCTATTTATAGCCTAGGGAGCAGCCCGACATGATAAGACATAAATGCTCTTCAATGATATGACCGTTAGGTGGATAAGATATTTTGAGACAGGTTGCGCAAGAAGACAAAGAACGGTCGGAAATTTGAATTTCAAATTCCTCGGGGCTATCATGTTCCTCATGTGTAGGCAATCCAGACTGGTGAATTCCTAACTCCTCCGTCGAACAAATTCCTCGTGACGTAAGAACTTCGTCTCTCACATCAAGAAATTGGTGAATCTGTATGAGATTTCCAAATGCTTCACTCAAGGGATTGGTAGGTGTAGGATTTTGAGTTGAGTATCACATGGAAATTTTTCCTTAGTATTTCCTCGACCCACTTTAACAGTACGGTGTTTCCTATGACTCAAGAAAGAGAAAATGAAACTACGAAAACAAAAGTATCCATGCTTCATGTTCCTCAAATGAATATCAAGTCTTCAAGGTCACACCAATTTCTTCACTTTCAAAGTCTTCAGAAAGTCTTCAGAATATCAAAGTCTTCAGTCGAAGAACTTCATTTTTAGGGGTCGACTTTCTCTGTAAACATCAAACTCCTCATAGACTTATAGACCTGTGTACACTCATAAACGCATTAGATCCTTAACCTATAAGTCTTCAATACACCAAAATCACAAAGGGGCACTAGATGCACTTACAATCTCCCCCTTTTTGGTGATTGATGACAATATAGGTTAAGTTTTCAACGGGGATAAACATATGAAGTGTAAATACTGATATTGAGGAATTTGGTTGTAAGATATAGAAGAATTCCCCCTGAAGATGTGCATAGTGAGGAATTTGCTTTTGAGGCAATGCACATTTGAAGAGTTGAATCATGGAGATCTCCCCCTATATCTTGTAATTCATACACGCATTTGACATATAATATGAAGAATTTGAAATGCATGATGAGATATGGTGCTTGACGTAATTCAGCATGCGTGCGATAACATTAATGAGGAACAAGCATGCAAAATAACGATCAAGAGTATCGAGCTCAAGAAGCTCAAGAGAATCGAGCATAGTGCAAGAGCACAAGACATCAAAAGTATCAAAGCACCATCGGGTTTAAGATTACAACTCGATCCAATAAAAGTTTCGTAAGAACGAGTTGTAACTTAACAAAATAAATTGCCCATATAATAGACCCGCTTGAAGACTAACTCAAATTTCTCCCCTTTGTCATCGAATGACCAAAAGGATCAAACCGAGGACTAACGCCTCAAGAATTTTAAGTTAAAGAAGGAGCGCCCGGCGTTGTTGGGGTCGGTTGTTGTAGTAGGGCCTGCGCGGTGTCGCCCAAGTCTTCATTTTCATCAGTGTCGCACGATGAAGAATAGGAGCTGGCCACCAAGGAAGGAACTTTGACCTTCTTGTATTTCTTCGGAGGAGGTGCAGACTAGTCAAATTCTTCCCTGAGTCCCATTGTCGTCAGTTCTTCCGCACTGTAGACATGTGAAAGAACAGCCCAGGTGCGTTTGAAGGTTTCATGGAGGTAGTAGTGGTTTTTCTTCACTGCATTATGTGTTGAGGTCATGTTGTGAAGAATTGAACCAAACTGACGCTTGACCCATTTATGATTGCGATCAACCTTCTTATGAAGACTGAGGAGTAACTCACGATCAGTCATCACCCTGGGTGCAGTAGCTTGAGGACTTTGCTTGACTGAGGTATTTGCGGCAGAGTCATCATTGGTGGAGTAGGATGTTGCTATAAACTGTCCATCCAATGGACGAATGCCTTCATCGATCACAGCAGTAGCCTTGCCCTTGTCATCGGTGAGGTAAATGTCCGCTTGAGGACTTCAATCGGGGCAAGTAGCTGCAGTGGTTCAGAGTATCAGCCTTGTAATTGAGTGAAGACCTTGTCCTGATGAATCTCATTATCCAAGGCGCATAAGGCTTCAGCTCAAATGGTGACATAGCAATGTTTGCCAAAGTCCTCGTGAAGAAATCATGGAAGTTGACGGGAACGCCATGGATGATGTTGAAAGCATATTCTTCATGATGCCAACGACTTCTTCATCATTTGAGTCGTGGCCTTTGATAGGACTCATTTTCTTTGTCAGAATCCGATAGACAGTCCGAGGCACATACAATAATTCCTTAACGAGGAATTTGGTTCTTGGGGCCTGCCTTGGCTTCAAAGGCTTCATCAGTACTTGCATATAGTGATTTGAAAGTTCGGTTCGTTGTAGATACAACGAGCACCATCAAGTGGAGGATCGAGTGGTAGAGCACGAAGCAATTCAGATTGTTGGTGCCTTGTAGTGAGTATTTTCGGACATCCGTCTAATACCCATGAGTTCACGTCTTGGCGTCTCCGTGATGTGCAGCGTTGCATAGAATTGAAGAATGAGTTCTTCATTCCCACCATAGATATCAGCAGAAATTGAAGTCCTGCATCGTGAAGAACACCGAGGACCGGCTCAAGCTGGCAGAGACTCCATGTCCACATGAGGAATATGAGCATGATCAAGACTTTGTCTTTATTGAAAAGCACCGAGGAATAGAAATTGGCTTGGTGGCAGTCCGAAACGCCGCTTCCTTATGCGAGCGTAATCATATGGATTATAATCGATGAAGAATACGTGCTCATTCAAGAAGTCTTTAGCCTTGAACTTTTGCTTTGTTGAGAAGGGATCATTGGGCTTTGGCGGTGGAGTGTCGATGAGTTGCATCACGACCTCCGGAATCGCAATCTCAGGTTCTTGGTGAGGAATTTCTTGTTCCTCAATAGGTGCAGATCCGAGGATCAGCAAAGAAGAGAGTTCATCGGCGCTAGTGGCTGGAATTTCTTCAGGACGAGATGAAGTGGGATGAGTTTCTTGAGCCCATTTGAACAGAGGAGCAGGGACCGAGGTATCTGTTGGATTGGGGTGAAGAGTGGAGAATTTGGATCTTGACTTTCCTAAAAGTCATCATTCATCACCGGCGTTAATGCTTCCAATATCCACATCTTCTTCAAGTTCTCAACACCGCCTCTTGCCGTGAACCGAGGCATAGGTGAGGAAATGACTGGGGTTGAAGGGATTGCTTCCACTTCAATTTCTTCATCAATCTGCTCTAACGGCAAAGCAGAATGATTTTCTTCATCAGATCCGCTTGGGATCACATAATCTTCATCAAAAGGAAAAAGGTCCTTTGATGGAATTGAGGAATTTGGAACAACATCAATTGGATTTTCAAAGGAGCTCGTCATTGGCTTCATTTTCTTAGCAGCCGAAGAATTTGACGCGGCTGATGCTTTCCGTTCTTCACGCAGCTCGTTCGCAGCCTTGGTCTTCTTCACATCGAGGCGATGGAAGAATTGGAGTTGGTGTTGGCGCAGGAGGAGCCGAGGAATCTGGTTGATTTTCCTCGGCGCAATCGATGCAGATTGATTGCCTTGTTCGGGCGATTTCTTGCGCGCCACTAGTGGATGCCCCGCAATTTCTTCAATGGCTAGAATGGGATCATCAGCCCGAACTGCATTTTCTTCAAGAGCTCTGAACTTCATCGGTGGTCTTGGCATGTTCTTCAGCTTATTGAGGTGAGGCTCCACTGAGGAATTTCATGTTGCATTGGGGCAGCAACATTTGTGAACTTCTTCGTCAAAGTTGACGAATCGACCTTGGCTCCTTGCCAATCAAGCATAATAAGCATCAAGTTTTTCGAGGGCTTGATTTCATTCTGGACCTTGAGAAGTTCCTCGGTGTCATTTTGACAACGTTTTCTTCGTGAACTTCTCCTTTTCGTATTGAGCTTTCTTGATCTCTCTTGCCTTTTCAAACTTCCATTTCTCTTGATGATGAAATGGGTCAACATATGACTTTGTCCAGGGTCGATGAAAATCAGGCATAGGGGTATTTGGATCCTTGTGCCGAGATCAATATAATCGAGGATTTTCCTCGGATCCAACAGCGAGGGCACAGATGTGCCTTTGGCTCTAGCGGCCCTTTCTTGGCGATCTCGATGATTTCCGCAAGTTCATCATCATCAGCCCCATCATCTTCGTGTGGCTCTTGAAAGCAACCTGTTTCTTCTTGGGACTTGGCCGAGGACCTCGTCCGGTGTGGCCTTAGTCTTCAGCAGAGTCGGGCAGATGAAGACTTTGGTGCGGTGAGGAACTTCTTTGAGACACCAGAGGCAATGGAGAAGCCTGCAGTCCTTTGGCACGTGGCGGATGCACAGTGCCGAGGACTTTGTCGGAATCACGAGGATTTGGGAGGAGCTGCTGAGGACTTTGAAGGAGCCGAGGATTTTGGAGGAGCAGCATGAGGAATTGGCCATGAGGGCAATCTCGAGGAACTTGGCCGTGAGGGCCTTTGTTGGTGAAGCACTTGGCTTGTGAGCGGGCTTCTTTGGCATAGATGTTCTTGGCTTAACAGAGGCCTCGGGGGCAGCAGCAGAGAGTGAGTCCTCATTGAATTTCCTCACCGCCTCATTGGCTTGTCTTGCCAACTTGGCTTGGCGCTTGGCCCATTCTTCAGAAAGTCCTCACCACGCTTGATCTTTGGTGGGGTCGGCTTCTTGGCCAGTGCCAATGGAGCTCTTGGGCATGGAGGATTGAGTGCAAATTTCTTCATGTACTTTGGAGTTACATATCTGTACTCCTCCATTCCGTGCCCATCTCCGCTCAATCCTTTGGATGCGCACCTTGCGCCGATTTTTGTTCTCTTTGCGAACTCGGCTTCATCAGTGTGCAATAATCGCATAAATTTCCTCGAGGATTTCAAACGCGGTCATGACCTCAGGCCTCTTTCCTCCTTTCTGTGGCTTCTTTCCTTCAGCCATATTCTTCAGCTGAGGAACTTGAACAAACGAATTCTCTGAAGAAGTATGCAACTTTTCTTCGAGGAACGCTGCAAATGAGTTAAGTTGATGAGAACCTAGTGATTCAGTAGCGGACATGAGTACCTGTGAACAGAGTATAGTTGCGAGGAATTTTGAGAGGTCATATGCGTTCTGAGAAGGTTTTTAAAAAAGAACAAGTTTTGAGGATTTTGACCAGATGAGCCTTGAAGAATTTCACTAAGCGTTCTTTGTCTTAGGTTCCAGAGTTGTACAGATCGAGGATCCACACAATTGAGGAATCTTGAAGAAAATGATTGCTTAGAGAAACGAATCAAGAGCATATAACTTGTGAGGTGTTTGTTTGTGTGAGGATTTGAAGAATGAAACACCTTTGAAGATTTTGTAGTGTAAAATTTTGGATCAACGAGGGCAGTAAAAGTAACTTTTAATTACCCTAAATGAAGAACACGACGAACTGGGTGTTGTAGATGTGAAGCTCGTCTGTTCAGATCTTCCACGCCCTAACTTGGCGGAGGAAGACAGCTACGGCGGCGGCGGAGTGAGGATTTCCGCAGTCAGCGTGAGTACGTCGGCGGCGAGGTCGAGGCAGCGAAGCTCTTCCTCACCGGCGACGATGGAGTAGCGGCGGCGCTAGGGTTTGAGGAGCTCGAACGAGAGAGAGAGAGGTCGAGCGGAGTAAAAGAAGTGAGGATGGAGAGAGGGGTATTTATAGAGGCAGTGAAAAACTGTTCGCCCGAAGATTTAGGACGAACGTGCCCCTGACCATTCTCCTTCTCACGACATGTGTCACCCACGTACTGTGTAGTGGAGATCGTGTGCGATCGTGGGTGAGTAAAATAATGCATCGTGGGATGCGGAACGGTTTGAGTGGCAAAACCAAAAATTTGGATAAGATCAGTTTTAAAGTTCCGTTCGCAATTTCTTCAGCTAAAAAGGACACAGTGAAGATTTTGAACGAGTTCCAAATAGAACGCACATGAAGAATTTGTGAATAGATTGAGTTGAGTATAGCATAGAGAGGGAAGGGTCCTATCACATTCACTTAGCAGAAAAAGCGACTTGAAGAAATAGCCATAAGTGAATGTTGTAGAGGACATAAACCCATATATATATGTATTGCCAATGAAGAAAAACGACGAAAATAGTGAAGATTTTGCAAAGTTGAAGAATTTGAAAAACTGAAGAATTTCAAAAACTGAGGAAAAACTCAAATTGAAGATTTTCAACTTTGGTGGTGGCGTGACCCACCGTATAAGAATGATGATTTCAGACACCACGTACAATTGTCGTAGGGTTCTAAGAATCAAATTCTTCATTAATTTCTTCACACTTAGAATGTCATTCTTCATTGATTAAAGAAAAACGTTTCTTCATGTGTTGCACATCTAAGTCATCAATTTTGCATAAGTGTCAGGATGTGTGTCCTTTTCAAAGAACGTTCGAAGATTCTAAGATATTTAGCTCACACCGCAACATGCTAAATCTCTTCTCATCCAAGGGCTTAGTGAAGATATCGGCTAGCTGTTCTTCAGTCTTCACATGCTCGATGGAGATGTCGCCCTTCAACACATGATCACGAAGAAAATGATGACGAATTTGAATGTGCTTTGTCTTCGAGTGCTGAATTGGGTTGTGAGCAATCTTGATGGCACTCTCATTGTCACAGTAGAGAGGCACATTCTTCACGTTGATGCCATAGTCCTTGAGAGTCTGCTTCATCCACAACAATTGAGCACAACGCGAGCCAGCAGCAATGTATTCAGCTTCCGAGAGAGCGGTGATACGCAGTTCTGTTTCTTCGAGGACCAATGCACCAAAGATCGTCCGAGGAAATGACAAGTACCAGATGTTGACTTGCGGTCCACGCGATCACCAAAGATAGTCGAGTCGTAATATCCAATGAGATCAAAAGTAGAGCCCTTGGGGTACCATAATCCTAGTGTTGGTGTGTGAGCTAGATATCAAGAATATGCTTCACAGCCTTATGGTGTGATTCCTTGGTGTAGCTTGAAATCGGGCACACATGCAAACACTAAGCATTATATCCGCCTAGATGCACATAAGTACAATAAAGAATCAATCATGGAGCGGTATACCTTGTGATCGAAGACAATACCATTTTCATCGAGTGCATAGATGGCCATTTGTGGGCATAGGAATTTTGACACCTTTGCAATCTTGCATGCGAATTTCTTGAGGACATCTTTGAGGTATTTCTCCGAGATATGAATATGCCATTGTGTTGTTGATTTAATTTGATGACCTAAGAAGAATTTCAACTCTCCCATCATAGACATTTGATATTCTTCACTCATCATATAGGCAAATTCATCACTATAACGTTGGTCAGTACAGCCAAAGATAATATCATCAACATAGATTTGGCACACAAACAGTTCACCATCATACGATTTAGTAAAGAGAGTAGGGTCGAGTGAACCGGGTGTGAAGCCATTCTTCACGAAGAATTCCTTCAAAGTATCATATCACGCCCGTGGGGCTTGTTTGAGACCATAGAGGGCCTTGTTGAGTCTGAAGACTTTGTCGGGATTCTTTGGATCTTCAAAACCTGGGGGTTGAGCAATATATACTTCTTCCTCAAGCTTACCATTGAGGAATGCACTTTTCACATCCATTTGATATAAAGTGATATTGTGATGGTTAGCATAGGCGTAGTAATATGCTGAATAGACTCAAGCCTAGCAACAGTGCAAAAGTTTCATCGAAATCAATTCCTTCAACTCGGTGTAGCCTTGAGCTACTAGTCGTGCCTTATTCCTCACCACAAGGCCATTTTCATCTTGCTTGTTGCGGTAGATCCACTTTGTGCCAATGATATTATGCTTGCGAGGATCGGACGTTTGACCAGTTCCGGACATTGTTGAGCTCGAATCGATGTAATTCTTCTTGCATGGCCTGAATCCACTCGGGTTCCGAAATGCGTCATCTACCTTAGTGGGCTCGTGATAGAGACAAAAGCATAGTGCCCACAAAAGTTAGATAAATGTGAAGCTTTTGAGCGTGTGAGAGGACTGGCGCTTCAATGTCATCGATGATCATGTCCACTTGTACTTCTTTTGCAACGCGAGGATGAGCTGGTTGTCGCCGAGGAAATTGATCATTTTCCTCGGCACCATTGTCTTCAAAGATTATCTTCAAGTGCATCACTCGACGTTCTTCACAGACAGGAATGAATTCTTCACAGATTCTTCAAGAGGAATGACATCCTCGGATGCCTTGAACTGATAGATTCCTCGGTCTGGTTCATCTAACATGAAGGTAGGTGCTCTCTTTGCGAGCCATTAGTTTCATCAAACCGCACATCTGAGATCAACAATCTTGTGAAGAGCGATGTTGAAGACTCAGTAGGTGTGCGAGTCCTTTCCGTAACCAAGCATAAAACCTTCATGTGCTTTCGGTGCAAATTTAGAATTGTGATGAGGATCTCTAATCCAGCATTTAGCAATCAAGACTTTGAAATAACTTACATTGGGTTTCTTGTCGTGAGGAGTTCATAGGCGTCTTCTTGAAGAATTTGTGAAGATATACTGTTGATGATGTGGCACGCGGTATCAATTGCATCAATCCAAAACGACTAGGCGTTTTGTATTCATCAAGCATAGTGCGAGCCATATCAACAAGAGTTCTGTTCTTGCGCCCACGACGCCATTCTCACGAGGAGTATAGGGAGCAGATAACTCATGAGTAATACCAAGTTCATCAAGATAGGCATCAAGACCGAATTCTTGAACTCAGTTCCATTGTCACTCCCGATTTGTTTGATCTTCACACCAAAGTTAGTTGAAGCCCTCGAGGAAAATCGTTTGAAGACTTCCGCACTTGATTTTTGTAAGTAACAATGTGTACCCATGTGTAACGAGAGTAATCATCAACAATAACAAAGCCATATAGAGATGCATCATTAACGACAGCTGAGTAATGATTAGGACCAAAGAGGTCCATGTGAAGCAATTCAAGGGACGAGTAGTGGTCATGATAGTCTTATTGGATGCTTGGCCTTGGTCATTTTTTCCAGCTTCACAGCTCAAGACAAGTGATTCTTGAGGAATTTGACATTCTCAATGCCGATGACATGCTTCTTCTTTGCAAGCGTGTTCAAATTCCTCATGCCTGCGTGACCAAGTCGCCGATGCCATAGCCAGCCTTCTGAAGCTTTTGCAAGTAAACACTCGGCTGGTTGTGGTCCTGTAGAGAAATCAACAATATACAAGTCTCCTCTCCTAAAGCCTTCGAAGACTGACTTTTGCCTTTGTCAGCAAAGATGATATGCTTCAGATGTGACGGTGATAAGGGAGCATCCATCAATAGATTCTTGTCACCAGTCATGTGATTTGTACATCCACTATCGAGAACCCACTCAGTGGCTTTGGGTTGATCATCCTGCAGATGAATTAGTACAACTTACGATCTCATATACTTCATCAGTGAAGAATATGATATCAAGTTCATCAGATGAATTTCATCGGTCAAGATATAACAGATAAGCAAGATGAGGACATGTGAAATGAAAGTTCATTTCATCATGATTAGCTGCGTCCCTTCGAGCATTTTTGTCGGGCCCCAAAGAAATTCTTCAGACGCTCAATGCACGCCCGGAGACCTGACCCTGCAGAAGAGGTTAGTTCTTTTTCTTCACCACCCACATCTGAAGGGGTGGCAAAGAGTTCATCACTCTGCGAGCACCATATGAGAATGGTGGCATAGAGGCCAATCCATTTCGTTTCACATAAGTGGGGTTAGGGTAAGCATATGAATAAGCAGAGAAATTCTTCGAGAACTTATGAACATATTGGTTTGAAGAATAATGCACATATTCATAGATCTTAGCTCTACCCTGTGAAACAGAGTTATTAGCACGATGATAATCATAAGAGGACTTTGATCCTTTTGAGGAATTTGATCCACGTGAGGAATTTTGTCCGTATGAGGACTTGGATCCATATGAAGAATTTGGTCCATATGAAGAATTTGATCTGGGGTTCCTATTCTTCATGTGTGGTGTCATGAGGACATTCACTGAAGACTTTCAAGGCACTTCTTGGGAACCCAGATTTTCTTCATAGGGGAACCGTTCCTGCGATTAGTGCCAACATATCTAGCAAATACTTCACCATTCTGATTTTTGAACAGTTTATAGTTTGAGTCAAATGACTCATCGGAAGAATGAGGAGATTCGCATGTAAAGCAGATAAGTTAGATGGATCAATGGAGGTCCCTTTGCAAGCAACCCATGAGGTTTTGGGATACCGCTCGGGCATCCAATATGTTCCATCAAGCATTAAGTTTCCTCTCAAAGGCAATACCCTCTTTCCTAGGGTTCTGTTGAGGATCTGCTTTTAAGCACATCACAAAGAGTCGATGCCCTTTGAGGCTTTTGTACATGCTGTCATATACAATTCCTTCAGCCCTGCATCGTCAAGTGATACTAGCAATGTCCTCGGATGAGGAATTAGTGATAGCAGAGGCAGGTGAAGAATTTGTAACAGTTGAAGCATTTGAACATTGGTGAAGAATTAGCGATTCACGCTCAATGCACTTTAAGCATGGAGGAACAAATTCTTCCGAGAAGCGCTGATTTGTTGAGCAAGTAGTGAATCGCGCTCCTTCAAGATCTTCATAATTCACTCTTAGCTTCTCAAGATCTTGCTTTTGAAGAAATTCATAAGAAAGTTTCTCATGATCGATAAGAGAGTGTTATGATGACCTTGAAGGCTGTCAAACCTAGATCAAGTCTCTGAAGATTTCAATCGGGGCTTTAGTGCGATCCATTTCTTCACCTAACATATCATCACTCTTACCTAACATGTTTTGAACCTTTTCCAAGGCATGTTGTTGTTTGCGGCAATGCAAACAAGTTTGGTATAGCTAGGTTCAATATCATCATCGATCCATCATCATCGATTCACAATCACTAAATTCAGATGAGGAACATTCGGTTACCTCGACACCCTTTGCCATGAGACATGATCTTTCAAGATGATGATTCGGTTCGAAAGTCATCGTTTTGAGAGATTCCTTGAAGTCCTCAAACCAGGGATCATGACGGGTTCGATGACCTTCATAGACGTCGGAGATTCGGTCCCAGATAAGCTTCGCATTGCAAAGATGCATAATGCGCTTGAATTCATCTCTAGGTAGGCAGGAACAGATGATATCCTTTGCCATGATGTCAAGTCGAGTGTACTTGTGAATATCATCTGCGTTCACCATCTTGCACAGATCAGTGAGACCAATTTCAGTGACGGTCCACAACTCGCTGTCCATTGCCATGAGGCGCTTCCTCATCATGGCCTTCCACTTGGGATAATCGTGACCGTCAAAGATAGGGCATGTCACTTTCTTCATACCTGCGGTCGACATAACTAAAACTCCAGGTGGTTAAACCAAAATCACAGTAACAAGGGAGTACCTTGCTCGATACCAATTGAAAGTCGTTATATCGACTAGGGGGTGAATAGGCGATTTTATGAATTCTTCATCGAGGAATTTGCGGTGAGGAAATTCCTTAGCTAAGAACTACTTGCAGCGGAATAAGTACTCGAAGTAAGCATAAGAGAATGCGGGCATGGTCATCATGATGAAATGAAGACAAACAAAGAGTACATAAAGCGTAAACACAGGATAGCACAAGATGAAGACAAACAGATCAAGAAATTGAACTAAGGAAATTGAGAAAGTCTTCATCAAAGTCTTCAAACACAGATATGAACAAACACTCAACACAATAATGAGGAAATGAAAGGGTTGAGGAAATAGAACCAGAAGGTTGGTGAAGACAATGATTTGGTAGACCAGCCCAACTGCTGTCTCGGTTGTGCGTCTGGTTGGAGCGGCTGAGTATTTAAACTCGAGGACACAGTCCCGGACACCCATCGGCCGAGCACGCAGCTCAGACACCAAGTCCTCACCAGATTCTCCTTGAACTAAGGTCACACAGACTCGTCCAATCACTGTGGTAAGTCTTCAGCGACTTCCAAACCTTCACAGACTTGGTCACTCGGCGATCCACAATTCCTCTTGGATGCTCTAGACCATGACGCCTAACCGTCTGGAAGAAGCACAGTCTTCAAAGGTAACAAGCGCCGGATCCACGCAGGATCAATCTCTTGATGATGCTCAATCACTTTGGGTTTGTAGGGGTTTGGTTTTGGGGTTTTCTCACTCGATGATTTTCGCCAAAGTCCTTGAGGATGGGTTGCTCTCAAATGACAAGTGTCAAGTTCTCTCTGAGCAACCAACCAGCTAGTGGTTCTAGGGGTGGCTATTTATAGCCTAGGGAGCAGCCCGACATGATAAGACATAAATGCCCTTCAATGATATGACCGTTAGGTGGATAAGATATTTTGGGACAGGTGGCGCGCAGAAGACAACAACGGTCGGAAATTTGAATTTCAAATTCCTCGGGGCTATCATGTTCCTCATGTGTAGGCAATCCAGACCGGCGAATTCCTAACTCCTCGCCGAACAAATTCTCAATGACGTAAGAACTTCGTCTCACATCAAGAAATTGACTGAATCAGTATGAGATTTCCAAAGGCTTCACTCAAGGGATTGGTAGGTGTAGGATTTTGAGTTGAGCATCACATGGAAATTTTTCCTTAGTATTTCCTCGACCCCTTTAAAAAGACGGTGTTTCCTATGACTCAAGAAAGAGAAAATGAAACTACGAAAACAAAAGTCTTCACGCTTCATGTTCCTCAAATGAATATCAAGTCTTCAAGGTCACACCAATTTCTTCACTTTCAAAGTCTTCAGAAAGTCTTCAGAATATCAAAGTCTTCAGTCGAAGAACTTCATTTTTAGGGAGACTAGTTTGATTTCTCAAGAATATCCTCTGGTTCGCGGTTTCTATCTCAAGAAGTCGAAGGACGCCGAAGAGAAGACCTGGTTTGATTTCTACTACAGAAAGTTCCTCATTTTTGCTTCGATTGTGGGAGACTAGTTCATGTTGGTGATCGCTGTATTCCTCCAATTGACTCGGCTGATCAGTGGGGAAGCTGGCTTCGGGCGTCTCCGGGGCGGAATGCACCAGCAGGAGAGGGGACAACTAGTGCGGGGTCTGGTAGTTTCCACAGCCGGAGTGGCACTCACACTGGTGATGCTGCTCGGTCTAGTTCTTCAAACCCTAAAGTGAGGGAGATGCATACAAGGAGGAACCTACATGCGGAGTTTTCTAGGTCGGGTGACGCTCGCACTGGCGAGAGTTACTCCAAGGCCGGAGCGGAGGTCAATAGCCCAGGCAAGCCAAGAGCAAGGTTTGGTGCTGATCAGCGGGCAGACCTGCGGGGTTGTCTGGAACAACGCCGTGAACATGGCTTACGGCATCATCTGATGGAGCAGAAATACGGGCCCAGATTTGAGGAGAATCGTTGTGATGATATGCATGGCAAAGGCAAGGGGAAGGAGAAGGAGGGCGATGGTCGGTATGATGGAGTGTTCGCAAGGGGCTCACGGAATGCAGAGAGGGACAGGGAGGAAGCGCATGGAAGGCGAAAGGGTGCCTACAGAAGGATGCATAGAGATGATGTGAGCAGGTGGCCTCGACATGAGGCACATCATAACCTTCCTGGTGACAATAGGAAACGGAGGACGAAGCAAGTGTGGGTGGATAAGGGGGAGCAAGATGCTTTCACCCGTGAGACAAGACAGAAGACATCTTCGGTTTTTGATCGCATTGCTAGCAAAAAGGGAAACTCATCGGCGGACCCTGGCTACCAGGGCCGCCGGGATCAATGAATATTCTAGCCTGGAACTGTCGAGGATTGGGGTTGGACTCGACAGTGGGCGAACTTCGTGACCTGGTACGGTCCCACAACCCAGCGGTGGTGTTGTTGTCGGAAACTAAGAAGAAGTCTAGAGGGATGGAAAAGTTGATGTGGAGTTTGGGTTTTAGGTGTGGTGTGGCTGTTGATTGTCAAGGTCTTAGTGGTGGTTTGGCTCTTTGGTGGAGAGATTTTGTGCATGTATCAGTCAGGCCTTACTGCCAATATTTCATTGATGTGGAGTTGAGGTTCGAGGAGAAGACCGTTAGATTCACTGGTTTCTACGGGGAACCGTGCACGGAGCTCAGGAAGAAATCTTGGGATTCTATCAGATACTTGAGAGCCCAGGATAATCTGCCATGGATTTGCGCGGGTGACTTCAATGAAGCTTTATTTCAGTCTGATCAAATGGGGGGTAACCCCAGAAGTTTTAACCAGATGGAGGACTTTCGAGATTGTTTGTCGGAGTGTGGCCTTGCTGATCTGGGATTTTCTGGCTATAAATTTACATGGGACAACAAAAGGGAAGGTGTGGATAACATCCAGGTGCGCCTGGATAGGGCGGTTTGCAATGCTGATTTTTTGGCTCTATTCCCCGAAACCCATGTTGAGCATCTGATGACGGAGGAGTCGGACCACCTGGCCCTTTTGATTCATGCATGGGAGACGGCTCCCTGTGTGGATGATCGTGGCCCCCGGCCCTTCCGGTTTGAGGAGGCCTCGACACGCCATGATCAGTACGAGGGCATGGTGGAGGCAGTGTGGCTGGTGTCTGACTGTGGCGAGAGGAGTCCAACGGCTTTGTGCCAACGGCTAGCACAAACTGCCGGGAGCATGCAGCTGTGGGCTCGTGAGGTCTTCGGCTCGATCACGAAAAATCTGAAACTCCAGTTGACTGACGCCAAGACCCGGGCGTGTACCACTGGGTACTTGCAGGAGATCAAGGATATTGAAGCACAACTGCGTGAGGTGTATGAAAGGGAGGAGGTGTTCTACCGTCAGCGGTCGCGTGTGGACTGGCTCAAAGCGGGCGACCAAAACACTCAATATTTTCAGAACAGAGCGAATCATAGGCGGAGGAAGAACACTGTCCGGGCTCTTAAACGGGCAGATGGATCCCGGTGTACTGTCAATACCGAGATGCGTGGGATGGCAGCGTCCTTTTATGAAAACCTGTTTACGTCTGAGGGCTCGGCTGGTTCAGAGGCTTTGCTGGGTGGGATCTTGCAACATGTCAACCCGGAGATGAATGCCAAGCTCTGTGCTCAAATTTCTGATCAGGAAGTTGAAGCGGCTCTTTTCCAAATGGGGCCAACTAAATCGCCGGGCCCGGATGGTTTTCCTGCGTTATTCTATCAACGACACTGGTTGTTGGTTAGAGAGGATGTTTGTGGTGCGGTGAGGGGCTTTCTTATGGGGGAGCATACCCCGGATTCTTTTAATGATACTGTGATTGTCATGATTCTGAAAGTAAACTCACCGGAGTTGCTTTCTCAGTTCAGGCCAATAAGCTTATGTAATGTGCTCTACAAGATTGCAACAAAAGTGTTAGCTAACCGTCTCAAGTGCATTCTTCCCATCCTAATCTCAGAGGAGCAAAGCGCGTTCGTACCCGAAAGGTTAATCACTGATAACGTGCTGGTTGCGTATGAGTGTGTTCATGCGATCAGAACTAGAAAGAGGAAGAAATGCCTTTGTGCGGTCAAGCTCGACATGATGAAGGCGTATGATCGTGTAGAGTGGATCTTTCTAGAGCAAGTGATGTGGAAATTCGGTTTTGAGGAGGTGTGGATAAGGATGGTGATGCAATGTGTCACCTCCGCACGGTTCAGAGTCAAGCTAAATGGAGGTTTGTCGAGGATGTTCGCTCCTTCTAGGGGCCTCAGGCAGGGAGACCCCCTCTCGCCGTACTTGTTTCTCTTATGTGTAGAGGGGTTCTCGGTGCTGCTGAAAAGGGCTCAGGAGGAGAAGACGATCAGTGGGGTGTATTTTGGTACACATGGACCGCAAGTGACACACTTGCTGTTTGCAGACGATAGTATTGTCTTTCTGGAAGGGACACAATCAAGCATGGAGGTTCTAAAGGATATTTTGGAAAGGTACGAGGCTGCTTCTGGGCAGAAGGTGAACTTGCATAAATCCTCCATCTCCTTTGGAAAAGGATGCTCGGAGGAAACCAAGGAGATACTTAAGCAAACCAGCGGGATCTCTTCTGAGGCGCTGAGTGAAAAATACTTGGGCTTGCCCACACGGTGGGGAGGTCCAAGGATGGTGCATTGCAGCAGGTTGCAGAGAGCTCCAAAGGAAAGGTGGGAGGATGGAAGGGTCAGGGGTTGTCCAAGAAGGCCCGGGAGGTCTTGGTTAAATCTTCGTTGCAAGCTACACCAACCCACGCCATGAGTTGTTTCCAACTCACCAAGAAGATGTGCCGGAATCTGAAATCAATCTCGTCAAAATTCTGGTGGAGCAGCTGCAGCTAGTGCCGTTGTGGAAGTCGCCGCCGAGGAAGCAGCGACATGGCGGAAATACGCCGTGGATGATGTGGCCGGCGACGGCGCCGTTGATGGAGACGCCATGTCTGCTCGGTATCGAGCACCGGCAGCCCTGTGAGATCGAATAAAAGATAAAATGCAGCGGTGAGTGCAGAACCTCCTTGGTGGCACCGAGTTGGCCTCGACTTCATAGGAGGAATTGGTGAGGGTGCTGCGGTTCCGGTGGGGCAGGTCAAGACGGCACTGTGGGGATTGAGGTGGCGCGATAGACGAGGCAAACGTCGGGGCAGCTCCTTGGAGGTGGAGGACGGGGCGGCTGATCCGGCGGGATGACGAGATCGACAACGGATCCTCATCCGGTGTGGTGGATGAGGGACGGCGAGCTGTTGCGGCGGACGACATTGTTGGGGAAGAGTCTCCGCTGGGCGGCGGTCGGGAGGCCGACGGAGGAGCGTGGGGTTTCGCGGGTTTTGGCGGCCTCGGTGTACGAATGGGGGGGGGCGCGAAGGGGGAAGGGGGAGCCAAGCTTAGGGACGTGCTTGTCCTAAATGTAGGGTAAGTTACCAGCGTACCCCCACCGGTTTTGACACCGCGACGTGGAGCTTCATTTTCGGCTAAGGGGTAGAAGGGGGATTTCGCATGTCTAGGCTGCGGGAGCGATTTTGGATGAGGAGGGAGTTCTCGCGCGCGTCCAAATTTCGGGATAACAAGGCGCTGCGCGGGTTGAAGAAGCGGGAGTTTCAAAGCAGGTGAGACAAAAGATACTCGAGCTTGAAAATTTCGGGATAACAAGGTGCGGATTCCTTGTTCGTCAGAACAAACTTAACATGTAAAAAACAATTCATACAAGACACAAGAGAGTCATGTCCCTTTACTATATTGCTATAGATGCCATTGAAAAACTACAAGAAAAATGTACAAAAATCGGAGAACAAGATTACCCTGCACAAGACCAAATCGATTAGCACTTCCCTCAACAACAACAAAAACAAATCAATTCCCACCAAAAAAGAGTAATGTCCCTTTTATATGATTACAGATGCCATGATCTCGAATTTCAATTTTTGAATCCACGTTATGTTGAATTCGAATATATCATTAGGTGACCTTGCGGTTTATAATTGATGTAGTCGTACATTTTGATCTTCCATCATATATGTGAAGGAAATATGCCCTAGAGGCAATAATAAATGTTATTATTTATTTCCTTATATCATGATAAATGTTTATTATTCATGCTAGAATTGTATTAACCGGAAACATAATACATGTGTGAATACATAAACCTACAGAGTGTCACTAGTATGCCTCTACTTGACTAGCTCGTTAATCAAAGATGGTTATGTTTCCTAACCATGAACAAGGAGTTGTTATTTGATTAATGGGATCACATCATTGGTTGAATGATCTGATTGACATGACCCATTCCATTAGCATAGCACCTGATCGTATAGTTTGTTGCTAGTGCTTTTCTTCATGACTTATACATGTTCCTATGACTATGAGATTATGCAACTCCCGTTTGCCCGAGGAACACTTTTGGTGCTACCAAACGTCACAACGAATCGGGTGATTATAAAGGTACATTACAGGTGTCTCCGAAGGTACATGTTGGGTTGGCATATTTCGAGATTAGGATTTGTCACTCCGATTGTCGGAGAGGTATCTCTGGGCCCTCTCGGTAATGCACATCACATAAGCCTTGCAAGCATTGCAACTAAATGTGTTAGTTGTGAGATGATGTATTACGGAACGAGAAAAGAGACTTGCCAAGAACGAGATTGAACTAGGTATTGGATACCGACGATCGAATCTCGGGCAAGTAACATACCGATGACAAAGGAACAACGATGTTGTTATGCGGTCCGACCGATAAAGATCTTCGTAGAATATGTAGGAACCAATATGGGCATCCAGGTCCCGCTATTGGTTATTGACCGAGAGGTGTCTCGGTCATGTCTACATAGTTCTCGAACCCGTAGGGTCCGCACGCTTAACGCTTCGATGACAGTTATTATGAGTTTATATGATATTGATGTACGAAGGTTGTTCGAGTCCCGGATGAGATCACGGACATGACGAGGAGTCTCAAATGGTCGAGACATAAAGATTGATATATTGAAGCCTATGTTTGACTCGGAATCACTCCGGTGAAATTGGGAATTTTACTGAGTACCGGGGTTACTGAACCTCCCGGGGTCAATGGGCCTTGATGGGCCTTAGTGGGAAAGAGAAAAGGGGCCATATGCTGGTCGCAGCCTTCCCCTTCCCTAGTCCTATTAGGATTAGGAGAAGGGGGCGCCTCTCTCCCTTTCCCTTGGTCAAACCCTAGTTGGACTAGGATTGGGGAGGAATCCTACTCCGGTGGGAGTAGGACTCCCAGCGCAGCCATAGGTGGCCGCCAGCCCCTCCCTTCCCTCCTTTATATACAGAGGCAGGGGCACCCCATGGCACACAAGTTGATCATTGAGATCGTTCCTTAGCCGTGTGCGGTGCCCCTTCCACCAAACTACACCTCGAATATACCGCTGCGGAGCTTAGGCGAAGCCTGCGCCGGTGGAACATCAACATCGCCACCACGCCGTCAGGTCTTTAAACTCTCCTCAACACTCGGCTGGATCGGAGTTCGAGGGACGCCATCGAGCTGAACGTGTGCAGAACTCGGAGGTGCCGTGACGCTCGGTACTTGGATCGGTTGGATCGGGAAGAAGTACGACTACTTCCTCTATGTTGCGTCAACGCTTCCGCTGTTGGTCTCACGAGGGTACGTAGACAACACTCTCATCTCGTTGCTATGCATCACCATGGTCTTGGCGTGATCGTAGGAAAATTTTTGAAATTACTACGTTCCCCAACAAAGGGCATCCGAGCCAGGTTTTATGCGTTGATGTCATATGCACGAGTAGAACACAAGTGAGTTGTGGGCGATACAAGTCATACTACCTACCAGCATGTCATACTTTGGTTCAGCGGTATTGTGAGATGAAGCGCCGGACCGACATTACGCCAGACGCTTACGCGAGACTGGTTTCACCGCTGTGAGCACTCGTTGCTTAAAGGTGATTGGCGGGTGTCTCTGCTCTCTCACTTTAGTTGAACTGAGTGTGGCTACGCCGGTCCTTGAGAAGGTTAAACGGAGTCTATTTGACGAAGTATCGCTGTGGTTTTGATGCGAGGTAAGAACGGTTCTTGCTCAGCCCGTAGCAGCCACGTAAAACTTGCAACAACAAAGTAGAGGACGCCTAACTTGTTTTTGCAGGGCATGTTGTGATGTGATATGGTCAAGACGTGATGCTATATTTTATTGTATGAGATGATCATGTTTTGTAACCGAAGTTATCGGCAATGGCAGGAGCCATATGGTTGTCGCTTATTGTATGAAATGCAACGCCATGTAATTGCTTTACTTTATCACTAAGTAGTAGCGATAGTCGAGAAGCAATAGTTGGCGAGACGACAACGATGCTACGATGGAGATCAAGGTGTCGCGCGGTGACGATGGTGATCATGACGGTGCTTGAGATGGAGATCACAAGCACAAGATGATGATGGCCATATCATATCACTTATATTGATTGCATG
The DNA here is from genome assembly GCA_021605205.1 of Aegilops longissima. Classification (NCBI taxonomy): domain Eukaryota; kingdom Viridiplantae; phylum Streptophyta; class Magnoliopsida; order Poales; family Poaceae; genus Aegilops; species Aegilops longissima. The sequence continues at coordinate 228,310,285 of CM038677.1, read as the reverse complement.
TGATGTTAATCCTTTATGCATCTTATTTTGCTTTGATTGACGGTAGCATTATAAGATGATCCCTTACTAAATTATCAAGAAGTGTTCTCCCGAGTATGCACCGCTATGAAAGTTCTTCGTTTGAGACACCACGTGATGATCGGGTGTGATAGGCTCTACGCTCAAATACAACGGTGCAAAACAGTTGCACACGCGAATACTCAGGTTATACTTGACGAGCTATGCATATAAGATATGACCTCGGAACACGGAGACCGAAGGTCGAGCGTGAATCATATAGTAGATATGATCAACATATTGATGTTCACCATTGAAACTACTCCATCACACGTGATGATCGGTCATGGTGTAGTTGATATGGATCACGCAATCACTTAGAGAATTGGAGGATATTTTTCTAAGTGGGAGTTCTTAAGTAATATGATTAATTGAACTTAAATTTATCATGAACTTAGTACCGATAGTATCTTGCTTGTCTATGATGTGTAGATAGATGGCTCGTTTGTTGTTCCGTTGAATTTTAATGCGTTCCTTGAGAAAGCAAAGTTGAAAGATGATGGCAGCAATTACACGGACTGGGTCCGAATTTGAGGATTATCCTTATTGCTGCACGGAAGAATTACGCCCCGAAGCACCGTTAGGTGCCGTGCCTGGTGTAAGGGCTGCGCCGAAGTTGTGAACGTCCGCAAAGCAAAGCGATGACTACTCTATAGTTCGATGTGCCATGCTTTACGGCTTAGAACCGGGACTTCAACGTCGTTTTGAACACCATGGAGCATATGAGATGTTCCAGAGTTGAAGTTAATATTCCAAGCGAATGCCCGGATTGAGAGATATGAAGTCTCCAATAAGTTCTATAGCTGTAAGATGGAGGAGAACGGTTCATCAAGGAGCATATACTCGTAATGTCCGGATATAACAATCACTTGATTCAACTGGGAGTTAATCTTCCGGATGATTGCGTCATTGATGAATTCTCAATCACGCCACCAAGCTACAAGAGCTTCGTGATGAACTATAATATGCAAGGATGACCAAAACAATGCCCGAGCTCTTCGCGATCTTTGAAAGCAGCGGAGGTAGAAATCAAAAGGAGCATCAAGTGTTGATGGTTAACAAAACCACTAGTTTCAAGAAAAGGGCAAAGGAAAGAAAAGGAAACTTCAAAAAGAGCGGCAAGCAAGTTGTGATCAAGAGAAGAAACCCAAGTCTGGTCCTAAGCTCAAACCGAGTGCTTCTATTGCAAGCAGTGCTGGTCCTTCGAAGCGGAACTGCCCCAAGTATTTGGCGGATAAGAAGGATGGCAAGGTTAACAAAGGTATATGTGATATACATGTTATTGATGTGTACCTTACTAATACTCGCAGAGCACTGGTATTTGATCTTGGTTCATTGCTAATATTTGCAACTCGAAGCAGGGGCTACGGATTGCGAAGATTGGCTAAGGACGAGGTGACGGCGCGTGGGAAATGGTTCCAAAGTCGATGTGATCGCAATCGGCACGCTACCTCTACATCTACCTTCGGATTAGTATTAGACCTAAATAATTGTTATTTAGTACCATCGTTGAGCATGAACATTATATCTGGATCTTGTTTGATGCTAGACGGTTATTCATTTAAATCGAGAGAATAATGGTTGTTCTATTTATATGAATAATATCTTTTATGGTCATGCACCATTGAAGAATGGTTTGTTTTACTTAATCTTGATAGTAGTGATACACATATTCATAATGTTGAAACCAAAAGATGCAGAGTTGATAATGATGGTGCAACTTATTTGTGGCAATGCCGTTTAGGTCATATCGGTGTAAAGCGATGAAGAAACTCCATGCCGATGGACTTTTGGAGTCACTTGATTATGAATCACTTGGCACTTGCGTAACCGTGCCTTATGGGCAAGATGACTAAAACACCGCTTCTCGGAACTATGGAGAGAGCAACAGATTTATTGGAAATCATACATACCGATGTATGTGGTCCAATGAATGTTGAGGCTAAATGGCGGATATCGTTATTTTCTCACCTTCACAGATGATTTGAGCAGATATGGGTATATCTACTTAATGAAACACAAGTCTGAAACATTTGAAAAGTTCAAAGAATTTCAGAGTGAAGTGGAAAATCATCGTAACAAGAAAATAAAGTTTCTACGATCTGATCGTGGAGGAGAATATTTGAGTTACGAGTTTGGCCTACATTTGAAACAATGCGAATAGTTTCGAACTTACGCCACCGAACACCACAACGTAATGGTGTGTCCGAACGTGAATCGTATTTTATTAGATATGGTGCGATCTATGATGTCTCTTACTGATTTACCGCTATCGTTTTGGGGTTATGCTTTAGAGACGGCTACATTCACTTTAAATAGGGCACCATCTAAACCGCTGAGACGACGCCTTATGAACTGTGGTTTGGCAAGAAACCAAAGTTGTCGCTTTTGAAAGTTTGGGGCTGCGATGCTTATGTGAAAAGCTTCAACCTGATAAGCTCGAACCCAAATCGGAGAAATGTGTCTTCATAGGATACCCAAAGGAGACAGTTGGGTACACCTTCTATCACAGATCCGAAGGCAAGATTTTGTTGCTAAATTCGGAAACTTTTTGGAGAAAGAGTTTCTCACTAAAGAAGTGAGTGGGAGGAAAGTAGAACTTGATGAGATAATCTGTATCTACTCCCTTATTGAGAAGTAGTACATCACGAAAACAGTTTCGTGACACCTACACCAAATAGGAGGAAGCTAATGATGATGATCATGAAACTTCGATCAAGTTTCTACAGAACTCAGAGATCAACCAGAGCAAGATCCGCACTGAGTGGTACGGTAATCCTATTTTGGAAGTCATATTCTTTGGAACATGATGAACCTACGAACTATGAAGAAGCGATGGTGAGCCCAGATTCCACAAAATGGCTTGAGGCCATGAAATCTGAGATGGGATCCATGTATGAGAACAAAGTGTGGACTTTGGTTGACTTGCCCGATGATCGGCAAGCAATTGAGAATAAATGGATCTTCAAGAAGAAGACCGACGCCGATGGTAATGTTATCGTCTATAAAGCTCGACTTGTTGCAAAAGGTTTTCGACAAGTTCAAGGGATTGACTACGATGAGACCTTCTCACCAGAAGCGATGCTTAAGTCCGTCCGAATCATGTTAGCAATTGCCGCATTTTATGATTATGAAATTTGGCAAATGGATGTTAAAACTGCATTCTGAATGGATTTCGGAAGAAGAGTTGTATATGATGCAACCGAAGGTTTTGTCGATCCAAAGGGAGCTAACAAAGTGTGCAAGCTCCAATGATCCATTTATGGACTGGTGCAAGCCTCTCGGAGTTGGAATAAACGCTTTGATAGTGTGATCAAAGCATTTGGTTTTATATGAGACTTTTGGAGAAGCTTGTATTTACAAGAAAGTGAGTGGGAGCTCAGAGCATTTTCGATATTATATGTGGATGACATATTATTGATCGGAAATGATATAGAATTTCTGGATAGCATAAAGGGATACTTGAATAAGAGTTTTTCGATGAAAGACCTCGGTGAAGCTGCTTACATATTGGGCATTAAGATCTATAGAGATAGATCAAGACGCTTAATAGGACTTTCACAAAGCACATACCTTGATAAAGTTTTGAAAAAGTTCAAATGGATCGTGCAAAGAAAGGGTTCTTGCCGGTATTACAAGGTGTGAAGTTGAGTAAGACTCAATGCCCACCACCGCAGAAGATAGAGAAAAATGAAAGATGTTCCTATGCTTCAGCCATAGGCTCTATCATGTATGCAATGCTGTGTACAGACCTGATGTGTGCCTTGTTGTAAGTTTAGCGAGCAGTACCAAAGTAATCCAGAGTGGATCATTTGGACAGCGGTCAAGAACATCCTTAAGTACTTGAGAAGAACTAAGGATATGTTTCTCATTTATGGCGGTGACAAAGAGCTCGTCAGAACGGTTACGCCGATGCAAGCTTTGACACCGATCCGGACGATTCTAAATCGCAAACCGGATACGATTTACAT